>JAQQSK010004323.1:0-124469 GCA_028658325.1 Potorous gilbertii
AGAGATTGGGGTGATGTAACACATCCTGTTCTTCTCCTATCATTACAACCACCAGCACATTTCTCACTACTAGAATAAGACCACATTCAAGGGAGGAAAAAGCCCATGTCCATGCCAGGTGGCGAGAAGCCCTCATTTTCTTCCTACTGTTCTCCCTTCTTTATTATCCAGAAATTCCCAAGTTGCCAAGCTTTGCATGAAGGACTTGGGTATAAAACCATCAAGCAAAGTTTGAACTGAATCAGGTCTCCTTGGGCGTAGTAGAAATATTCCCTATACATCCATGGTGATCATAGTAGGAGATTTTTGGATGTGTGGTTTAGTTAGAAGTTATAAGGAAAGCCAAGACAAGTATTCTTAGATGAGTCTAGGTAGAGGACATTGTTTTTCTTGTATGGTATGTTTGTGTGTTTGTTAGCTTGCCTCATTAGCATTACAAGTTTACATGTGGAAGTAACCTTAGAATAATAATTTGGTTCAGCCCCTTCACTTTATAGGTTTTCATGTTCAGCAAAGTGAGTTAGTGGTAGAGCCTAAATTTCCACTCTATATCCAGTGTATGTTTTCTATCTTAAACCAAATTGCCTTTGAATAAATCATTTCTCAAAAGATGCTTTGAGGTTGACTAACTTTGTCTGGAGTGTTGGTCTAAAAGTCAGAATGTTTATTTACTATAAATTTATAGTGTTCATTTACTTTAACTCTTCTACCTAAATCTGTTTCTCTTGGCAGTGACTCTTTAAATTAATTATATATTAATCTTAGTAAGGGTACAAAAGAGTAAGGGGCTCTATGGGTTTGAAATACCCATTCTGTACTATTCTTTTCATAGAAAATGTATTAAGGGCCAAATGTGGGTAACCACCATTTTTTCAGTCACTGTTTGCTGCTTTTACTTATTGCTGCCTGATCAGTGTCTCTATTTCAGTTGCATAGAGGTCTTACTCTGTTATCTCATGGTATCATAGAGGAGATCCTCAATTCTTGATGGTTTTTCCAAAAGAGTGCAAGCTATGGGAAGACCTACTGGAGAGGGACCACTCTTAAAAGAATGGATTCATCAGTAGACTTTAACCCCAAGACTAACTTATCGTAGTTTGGAGAGGCTTATTACAGGAATGTTTGTCACTTGGGCATGAATTCTTCTGACCATAGCAACTTATAAAATGCTGTACACAGGTGCAGAGGACTCAGCATTCATAGAGAGGATACCTACATAGATAAAATCATAAATTCTTGAACTATTGAAGTATCTCAGTTTTTGCCACATTTATTCATTCATTTGATACTTTCTGTTAGAATCTAATACATATATATACTCAGGATGTTTTTTTATGCCAGTCTTAGCAATTCATTGGGACATTGTTTTGAAGCCACTTTTAAAAAATCTTATTTAAAATTTTACGTTTCCCCAATTACATGTAAAAACAATTTTAACATCCTTCTTTCTTCCAAAATTTGTGTTCCATATTCTCTCCCTCCTTCTCGTCCTCCCCCTCTTTGAGAAGAAGCCAATTTTAAAAAGTCTGTGCTTAGAGCCTAGTAGTTGTTTTTTATGGCTTTTCAATGAAGTGTGAAGGACCCTTGATAACTGTCAATAATGGGTCAAACTGAATAGCTCAGTAGCCTGTTAAATTTCCTGGCAACCTTTTTTTGATCTGATACTATGTAGTTTATGATTCTAAACAAACTGAGGAGGTAGAACATTAATTGAAAATCAGAGCAAGTTTAAAAGGAAAGATAAGCAGCTTAGTTTTAGACATGATGAGTTTGAGGTGCTGGTGATGTATTGTAGCAGAGCTGTTTTATTGACAGTTGAAGGTGCGTATTTGGAGCTTAGAAGAGGTTGGACATAAAGATTTCTGAATCATCTCTGACAAATAATAAATGTTACTTCGAATGGACTACGATACTTTATTTCATTTTAATAGAGTTCTGGGTTCAGTTTGTGGTCAGTTGTGTCCATCTATAATTTCTACTGTTTATTGTACAAGCTTTTATGATGCTGAGTCCCTAGTCAGAAGCATAACTCACAAATATAACATTGTTCATAGGAGACAATATGAGAAGAATGCATTATGGAAGAAGTGGAATCTGTGGAATATTTCTCCTCATTTTTTTTCATCTATCCATTATTTTGACACAGGACTTTTTCGATAGAAGCAAATAGTCAAAAATGGGAAAATTTAAAGTGAACATGGAAGGATGAGTAGGGCATCGTGAAGATCATTAAACCTTTATGGGATTAGTGACCAACAAATAATAATTTAGAGAAAAATTTTCAATTTTCAGAATCCGTTTCAGATTCTTTTTCAGTTGTAACATGTTTATTTTGAATAAGCGTATAAGTCACATGACCATCCTAAGCGGTATAGTCTATGTTTTATATTTTTCATCATAATTTGAAAAGATGTTGTAAAGTATCCTAGCAGAAAAACTGATTCATTCTTTCAGCTTCCGTTCAGATATTCACTAGACATGCATTCTGTGCTCTGGATATGCCATATTAAGAAAAGAAATAACAGGAATGGTTCCTGTGTTAGAGGAGTTTGTACTTTACCGTCAGTTGTTGGTATGAATTTATTGTAGGTAATGATGGTGGTGACAGTAAATATATTTTGTATATCACATGGGAATTGCTAAGCATAGTTTGTGGCCATAATTATTGATGCTTAACATTTTGGTCTAAACTAATGACCTGGATAGTTCATCGTCCTTATTCAAACTTAATCTCCCAACATGGGAGGCACAGTTCTACTCCCCACCTCATGACTTTGCTCAGAGGGGTTAAGTTCACAGCTTAGCTCAGTTCTCAGCGAGCACAGGTCAGATTCTAAGTCCACAGCTCCCCTGGGCTTAGGCTAGCTGCAACATCTGGCCTGGAATCCTGGTTCCAAGGCCACCATGGCTCCAACTCTTAGGTCTGGTGGAATTGCCACCTACACTTGAAATTAAGAGGAATATACAAAACTGAACAGGGAAAGTAACTGGTCCTGGGATCTAAAAGGAGAAATGGGGGGAAGGTATCGCTCCTCCTAGTTCAGGTGCCTCTCTGGATGATTCTCACTCTCTGGATGCAACAGGGAGAAGTGTTTAAGAAAGAGAATAAGTATATAAAAAAGAGAGAGACCATTTCAGACCAGTTTTAAAGATACCACCTGCTCAGGATTTGCAGCCCATAAAAGGATGATACTCCCATCTTTGTAGTAGAAGAACTCAGGAAAGGTGCCTTTGTTAGTTAAACTGAGTATGCACAGGTCAGAGCCTCCTTATGTTTAATGTGGTTGTATTTTTTGCAAAGACTTGGACTTTGTAATACAAGATGATCAGGCATTACATGAAATTATATTTCTTGTTGCTTCTAGATGCATGATGAAAGCCACTCTACCAGTTTCATTTTCACCTCCAAAGACAATCTGCCTGTTAAAAAATCTTTCTGTTTAGTTCCAACTTGTGGTTTTGTTTAGTATCCACAATGTACAGATTGTACCATCCATTTGTCTTACTAGTCTTTCTGGTACCTAAGTAAGAATCTTGCATTTAGAGTACCAAGAGTCAAACTGAAGTTCACAAGTGGTCTAAAAGCCTGTGTGATTATGAGCGTCTTCCGCCCCTTTTTCTCCTTCATTGGTGCCATAATTGCAGAAGTGAAAGAAGGGTGGGGCCCATTTTGTATATCTCTGCATCATGAATTCATGACCAAAGAGTTCAGTACCACACGGTCACCCTAATGGTGAATAAACCTCTGTACTTGGCTAAACTGATACTCAGAAAGTAGACTTGGTCAGGATCTGGAATCCTTCCATTGTGGTAGTACCTGCCACAGCTTTCATTTCATTGGCATAGCCTTTAAGAACCCAGTATCATCTCCATATCATGATGAGGCATTAGAGTGGCACTTCGTAGAAGCTAGTAGAAAGTAAAATTAGGAGTGAAACTACCATGTGCAGTATCTCGAATCCAATTTGTTTACAGAAGACAGTGACTCCAAAAATAATGAGAAATGGATGTGAACTCTGTGACTAACCCTAACCCTAAATTCCATTCTTAAATCTCCTTTCCAGACAGAGAGCCACGGTGATCTTTATTCGTAATATCAGATAGACTATGTTCTTCCAGTGTTAGTATTTACAGATAGCATTGGGCCTCAGAATTCTGTAAATCCTTCTCAATAAATTCCAGTTATTTGAAGGACAGTTATCTTAACTCTTCACATCAGGGACGTATGTATTCCTCATATTGAACCATACATAAAGTTGCTTGACTTGCCCCTAAAAAGTGCTTGGTAAATAAATATTTAGTTGAATTCCATATATACATAATTGCATGTATATTGTATTACACATATATAAGAATTATATAAATATATGTATATTATCTTCCCACTGCCTTACCTTTAAAAGTTGCTTAGTAAATATCAGTAAATATAATTTATATTATACATATTCATACATACATATATAATATTATCTTCCCTTTACCTTGCCTTTTAAGGTGCTTAGCTTGAATTAAAATCTAAAAGGGCTGTTTTTTTCCACCCACGATATGATGGTTGCCAAAAATTAATGTTCTTTGGGATCACAGATTGGGTATTTTTTTTCTCCTGAGTATATCACAGTCACTTTTTTCATTTTTTTTTCTTTTTGCCCCAAATAGTCTCTTTTTCAGAGAAGAAAAAAATTCAGATTGTGACCCTCAAGTACATGAATTGTTGGAAATCACAATGTTTTAAGAAGAATCTAAATGAAAGTCCAATAAACCTTATATGTTCAGATTGATCAGGACAAAGCATAAACTGGGAATAATTAGGAGTGATGATAGAGAACCTTCTTCCATAAAAGAGAGGGCAGTAGAAGTTAGATGCAATGTTGAGACTAAATTTTTTTGCAGCAGAACATCCCCAATTGGCTTATAATTCCAGGTGATTAGTATTGAGCCCGCATGAAGATCCTGGAGAGTCCCTCTTGTGGAAGGCCACCTGCGTAGAAGACAGGATGGAGTTATAGAGCCTGTGAGCACGTAGTAAAATTTGAATTATCATAAAAATTGCCTTTATGGGAACTGATAGTTATCTCAAAAACATTTTTAAAAATGTTTTTTCATCTTGGGGAAATGAGGAAAAGAAATTATCTTAACTTGTAGTGCTTTTTTTTTTTTTTTTAAGAAGTTACCCATGTAAGAATCTAGAAGAGCCATTGGGCTATGGGTCCTGAGGGGATAGGGTTGTAGATGGGGAAAGGTATGCTTTACCACTAATTGTGGTCATTTATATGATGCTCACATAGGAAACAAATATTCCCTTTTTCTTTTCTTTTTTCACTTTTGTTATTCTTCTTTGCAAAGGTAACAGCTTGTTATGAACTTGAGTATAGAAAAGAGAGACTCTTGTTCATATTTAAAGAACATTAGTAATAAAAACATTTCCACAGCTGTGACAAAGAACAGACTTTGTTTAAGGGTTAGGTATGTCTAAGGAAGTGACTTGTTCAGTACTAAGGAATAAAATAAAATTCATCTTTTCTTGTGTAGGGAAAATTGTCCTAACTTGCATGCTGCTGAGCACTTAATTTACATTTAAAGCTGAAGTGGTAAAGCACTTATATTTTTACCAGAAACTTCCCCCAATCTCCCAAATATGTTCACCACCAGAAAAATCAGCTCATTATTTTGCAAGGTAATATGCCGTTGTTGATAGAGAAAAGCATAGTAATTCAGGTTGAAATACAAATTTTTATATATGCAGTTCTGTAGATAATTAAAATCACTTGTAGAGATATGCAGGATTAGAGCGTGCTGGAAATGGATTAGTTGGCATCTTTTAAAATGAAAACAAACCAAACCAAAAAAGCAAGATAGGAATCTCCCACCGGTTGGGGGATCTTGTAGGTCACCAAGCTATTTGCTACCAACCACAGCAGCCCCCTTTCCTGGCTCTTAATTGGAAAGGGAATTACAGCTGGCACGCTGCCTGCCCTTTAAGACATCTCTTCCTCCCAAGACTTTGAAGAAATCACATTTAGCTCCTAATCCGCAAGAGCTTGCTTGGATCCTCTGTTCTAAGAGTTGGTAGTCTCAGTACTTAAGATTATGGTGGTGAGTCATTTGTTATTAGAAGGAATGAAGAGGTAATGAGTGTAATGGAAAGAATGCTACATAGGAAGTTTTAGGATCTGGGTTAAAATCCCACCCCTTCTGTTTGGGGTCATAGATGTAGATCTGGAAGGGACCTTAGAGATTTGGCTATCTGTGTTTAACTAGCTCTACATACAAACTGAACTTCGTTTTAACAATGAAGATTGAGGTGAAAGGAGTTGTCCAAGTTCATGGCTACCCCCAAGATAGGAACCTAGGTCTCCTAGTTCCCAGTCTTTCTAATATATGAAATGGATCAATACCTTTGGGTAGGTTTGTTCAAGTGCTTGCTGAGATCTCTTTCAGTGCTCAGAATTGTGTGATTATTTAACCGTTGCTTTCTCATCTATAAAATATGCGGGGGAGAGGTAGACGAGATGAAGGTATCAGACTGCATAATCCCTGCTCTTGCCTTTTGACTTAGAAAGCAACATATTCATATTTTCTATATTCTACTGTATTTTATTTATTTTGTCAAATATTGCCCATTTGCATTTTAATTTGGTTCTGGCCGCATCGAGAAGTCTTGGACATCCCTGGATTAGCTCGAAATTCTTTTTACTTTAAATGAGGTGAAAATTGTATTTTCAGTTTTTGTTGTTATTCTTTCCATTGGATTATGAAACCATGAAAGATACATCTACTCCCACTCCCTCACTTTATAGACTAGGCAGTTTAGAAGTTAGGTGACATGCCAGCAAGGATTAAGTTAGTGGGGCCAGGGTTTTTACTCAGGTCAGTTTCCTTTTTTTATTACTGTACCCTAAAAGGTTCACGGAAGATTAGGAATGGTTAGCATGGTAGTGATCTCTCACAAATAAGGTTAATTATAGTCATCACATGATTATTTGTTAATGTATGAAATTTCGTATATATGTCTATACCATATGCATAAATATAAAATCTCATATATAAAAATCATATGATAAGCTACCGTTTAGAAAAGTGCTTTCCTTACAACAGTCTGGTGAGACACATTATACAGTTCCTTTTAATCTGTGCTTTATAAATGAGGAAATTGAGATTCTGAGACAGAAATCGACTTACCTATAATCACAGTAAGGATGATGGAGGGGACTTGAATGCCAAGCCATTTGCCTTCAAATGCATATCTTTTTGAGTATTTGGTGCTTTCATTTCAAATTCTAGAATAAAACCTGGTATGAGGGTTCATTGGGGAAGGAGATGGGCGTATACACAGTAGAAGGTCTAAAGTGATTTCTACCAAAATCATTAGATAGGTGTCATAGCTGACACTAAATGATTAAGGTTTTCCCAAGTTTTTAATGTGTTTTTTGTTCATCTTGAGTATTAGTTCATAATTTTTAAAGAGTTCTTGAGTATATGCTGTATGTTATGCCTCAGTTCATGGACAAATATACTATCCATTCCAGGAAGTATTACATCCTGTGCAGATAAATGTTTTCTAAAATGAGAATTTTGTAACTTTTTTTTGATCATTGTTTCCAACGTAGTCATCATCAGAAACATTTATTGAGTGCCTGTTAAATGCAAGTCATGGTTGCATTCTGCTTAAATTGCACTTTGGTACTTTGTTCTAGAAAATGTAGATATCATGGCCATATTTCATCAGAAAGCAGGTAAAAGCGGTTTATACCCTGAAATACTTGAGATGTTAAATATGCAATGGTCCCAGGCCATGGAAGAGCTCAAAAATGATTTTGAAAATCCAAGAGAGGTGGAGGAAAAATTGGGAAGAGAAATGAGAGCCATACAAGAAAGTTGGGAAAAGCAAGTCAACATATTTCTAAAGAAGACCCCAAAAAATGCTGAAGAAAATAAACGTTTAAAAATAGGCTAACCCAATTATCAAAAGAGGTCCAAAATGCCAATGAGGAGAAGAATGTTTTAAAAAGCAGAATTAGCCAAATGGAAAAGGAGGTTCAAAAGCTCACGGAAGAAAATAGTTCTTTAAAAATTAGAATGGAACAGACAGAAGCTAATGACTTTATGAGAAACAAAAAAATTACAAAATAAAAGCAGAAGAATAAAAAAAGGAAGATGATGTGAAATATCTCATTGGAAAAACAACTGACCAGGAAAATAGATCTGAGGGAGACAGTTTAAAAATTTTGGGACTAACCGAAAGCCATGATCAAAAAAAAAAGAGGCTAGACATCATCTTCCATGAAATTATCAAGGAAAACTGCCCTGATATTCTAGAACCGAGGGCAAAATAAATATTGAAAGAATCCAACAATCACCTCCTGAAAGAGACTCAAACAGAGAAACTCCTAGGAATATTATAGCCAAATTCCAGAGTTCCCAGTTCAAGGAGAAAATATTGCAAGCAGCCAGAAAGAAACAATTGACGTATTGTGAAAATACAATCAGGATAACATAGGACCTGGCACCTTCTACATTAAGGGATCAAAGGGCTTGGAATATGATATTCCAGAAGTCAAAGGAACTAGGATTAAAACCAAGAATCATCTACCCAGCAAAACTGACTATAATACTAAAGGGGGAAAAGGGGGCATTCAATGAAATAGAGAACTTTCAAGTATTGTTGATGAAAAGACCAGAAGTGAAAAGAAAATTTGGCTTTCAAACACAAGAATCAAGAGAAGCATGAAAAATTAAACAGGAAAGGGAAATCACAAGGGACATACTAAAGTTGTACTGTTTACACTCCTACATGGAAAGACATATTTGTAACTCTTGAGACTTTTCTCAGTATCTGGATAGTTGGAGGGAACACACACACGTCCGCACACATGCACGCACGCACGCACACACAGACACACACACACACATGCACACGCACACACAGACATGCACGCACACGCGCACACAGACACACACGCACACACGCACGCGGCACACCCGCCCAAGGGTGAGTTGAATAGCAGGGGATCATATCTAAAAAATATTAAGGGGTGAGAGGAATATCTTGGGAGCTGAAAGGGAGAAAGGGACAAATGATTTCTCATAGAAGAGACAAGAAAAAGCTTTTCCAATGGAGGGGAAAAGGGGGAGGGGAGAGGGGGAAAGTGAAGCTTCCTCTTATCACATTTGGCTTAAGGAGGAAATAAAACACACACTGAGTTTGGTATGAAAGCCTGTCTTACAGTACAGGACAGTAGGGGACAAGGGGAGAAGGGGGTGGGGGGATGATGGAGGGAGGGCAATGGGAGGAGGGAGCAATTAGAAGTCAACACTCTTGGGGAGGGACAAGGTCAAAAGAGAGAATAGAAGCAATGGGAGGCAGGATAGGGTGGAGGGAAATAGAGTTAGTCTCACACAACATGACTGTTATGGGAGTCATTTGCAAAACTACACAGATATGGCCTGTATAGAATTGCTTGCCTGGTCAATGGGGATGGATGGGAGGTAGGAAGGAAGAGAATTTGGAATTCAAAAGTTTTAGGAGCCACTGTTAAGTATTGTTCTTGCATACAACTGGGAAATAAGAAATACAGGTAATGGGGTATAGAAATCCATCTTGCCCTACAGGACAAGAGAGAAGATGGGATAAGGGAAGGGAGGGATGTTAAAAGGGAGGGCAGATTGGTGGTAGGGGTAATTAGAATGCAAGGCATTTGGGGTGGGAGGAGGGGGAGAGATGGAGGAAAATTTGGAACTCAAAATTTTGTGGAAATGAAAGTTGAAAACTTAAAAAAATATTTGAGATGTTAATTAAGATGGAATTGATCACTGCTGTTTTACTTTTATTTCATAGTGTGAAACTCTTCAACTTCTGCGGAGATTTCTTTTTAATGGCATATTCTTCAGGCAGCTGTTTTGTTTTCTTCCCCTTCCTTCTTTTTAGTACCATGGACCACATGTGCTCACACTGTTGATTAGCTGTAGGACAGAGAAAGAAGAGAAACTACAGCATTCGTAATTACCAGTAATTAATTCTTGTTGTGCTTTCTCATTTCCTCCTATTCTAACTCCACCCACTCCTCTTCCTGTAAATTCTGCTTTATGTTGACTACTTATGGCGATTCATGTAGATGGCTGTACAGCTGTTGTCCTAAAATTTAGCATTCACCTTACTTTGACACTGATTTTTATTCTGGCAGGGAAATGGCTCTATTAAACAAGCGTAAGAAGGAAATAGAGTAACCAGTCTATTTCTGGTTTTGGTTTTTTTTTTAGTAATTTTTTTTTCAGTTGTGTCTGACTCTTCATGACCCTTTTGTGGTTTTCTTGGCAAGGACACTGGACTTCTCTGGCTTATTTTACAGATGAGGAAACTGAGGCAAACAAGATTAAGTGACTTGTCCAGGCTCACACAGCTAGTGTCCGAGGCTGGATTTGAACTCAGAAAGAGAAGGTTTTTTGACTCTAGGCCTGGTGCTCTATCTGTTGTGCTACCTAGCTGCCCTCAGGTCTGTTTCTAGGAGCTATTTTTTATTTGCACCATTTCTGCTAATTAGCAAATATTTTTTGATCATCCATTATGTATTAAGCTGCATGAAATATATAAAAGAAATATGATGTAGTACCAGCCCTCAAAGAATTCACATAAGAAAATGTTACATAAATATATAAAATAGTTATGATGTTGGACAGTATATGATAAACAAAGTAGAACTGGGGGTACATGCTACAGATTCTTAAACAAAGAAGAAACCCCTCTGTCTCTTCAGAGCACCTCACAAACATGCCTTTACCTAGAGGTTACATAGGGGTAAAAATAATGTGATATCTGATCATATGATATGTCAGTTAAATCACACTGTGTGTTAATACAACCGTATAATGGGTTTCCTTTTTAAAGGAAATTATTCTTAACTAAAGCATTAGTCTGTTAAGACTGGGAAACAGCTTTTAACAGGATACAATTGGAAGTACACATTTCTCATTTTTTTTTTTTACTCTTGAGTTATATGGTACTAAATGTTTTATGGAAGTGAATATTTCATCATACTTACTATTCTCAGCATACTAAATTTTCATCTCTATAAGGGGGTGCAGCTGGAATTAGTATCAAATGAAGACCAGTGAGTAGTTGTCTATAGTCTATGTTGGAACATAGAGACATCAGAAGACCTAATAACCTCTGTGACATTTTAGGCTTCAGTTATTTAATGCCTAGACTAATGTAAATGGAAAAGAAGGGATATAATCAAAACATACGATGAAGAAATAATCTGTAAGATTTGTTGCTAAATTGGATGGGAGTGGGAAGAGTGAAGTGTGGGATATAAATTCCTTTGGCGCGTGGAAGATTTTTTGTTTTTGTCTTTGCTTCTTCAGTCCCTTACATGTATTAGGGGCCAATAAATGATTACTGAATTGAAAGATTTGTGAGAATTGGGGCTCACATGCATGAAGAAATATTTGTGAGGAAAGGTTAATTTTCCACAGCAGTATGACCATCCTTTGGAAATCTCTTATAGATGATGATAAAGGGCAACAGAGAAGAAAAGTAGGAATAGGAGACTGGTGATAATTAAGTAGAAAATGAATGGAGGATCTCCTTAAGGATCGCCGATAGAAGAAGAAGGATGGAATTCCAAGGACTTGTCTTTTGTGGATGTGCGCAGGTGATGGGTTAAGAGGAAGAAAAATGGGGCAGCTAAGGAGACAGAGGAGAAAGAGTTTATTGGCTTTAAATGTCCAGGTAAGAGAGCTTCTGAAGAAGGCACAATGAGCACTAAATTGTGGTCACATGTAGCAGAGAGGTTTAAAACGGTGCAAGGAACTGCGCTATTTGAAGAATGAGAACTGAGAAGAAACACTGGATTTTGCAATGTAAAAGTCTTTAATTGACCTTTAAAAAGGATGTTTATTCAGTCTTGAATAAGCAGATAGTATAAGTTGAAGGACACCAGTGGGTATAGATCACCTTCTAGGAAAAATAAACCATTAAAGATAGAAAAATTGGATAGTAGTTAGAAGGGAATTATGGGAAGTAGAAAGTTTGTTCATCCCCAAGTTTGACCAAGAGTTCCTTTGGGCTGACTTATCACCCTCTCACTGAATGTGCAGGAGCAAAGAGGAGATTAAGCTCTCTGTAGTGGTTCTGGTAAAATGTCTGTTGGGGAAGAAACATGGAAATGATACCTATATGGAGGTATCTGGATTATTTGTGAATTTGTTAACTGTATTAGTTCCATCTCCCATAATAGCATCTTTTCCTCTCTTTTTTAACCTGTGAGAAATTTTATTATTTTTAAAAATTTGTTTGTTTGTAGTTTTCAACCTTTGCTTTTTAATAAGATTTTGAGTTCTAATTTTTTCTCCCCCCCATCCCAAGATGACATTCAATCTGATATAAACTGTTCATGTAAAATCATCTATATTTCCACATTAGTCATGTTGTGATAAATGAATCAGATCAAAAGGGAAAAACCATGAGAAAGAAAGAATGAAAAAAAATGGTATGCTTTGATCTGCATTCAGACTCTAGTTCTTTATCTGGATGTGCATAACATTTTCTATCATGAGTTTTTTGAAATTGTCTTAGATAATTACATTGCTGAGAAGAGCTAAGTCTGTCAGAGTTGCTGCTGTTACTGTGTACAATGTTCTCCTGGTTCTGCTCACCGCACTTAGCATCAGTTCATGCAGTCTTTTTAGGTTTTTCTGAAATCTGTCTGTTCATTATTTCTTATAGCATCATGATATTCAGTTACATTCATACAGCACAGCTTGTCCAGCCATTCCCCTAACTGATAGCCATCCCCTCAATTTCCAGTTCTTTGTCACCACAAAAAGAGCTGTTGTATATATTTTTCTACACGTGGGTCTTTTTCTCTTTTTTATGATCTCTTTGTGATACAGACCCAGTACTGCTGGATCAAAGGGTATGCAGAGTTTTTTATAACCCTTTGGGCATAATTCCAAATTGTTCTCCAGAATGGTTGGTTTAGTTCACAGCTCCACCATCAATGCATTAATGTTCTAATTTTTCCATATTTTGTCCACCATTTATCGTTTTCCTGTTTTGTCATATTAATCAATCTGATAGGTGTGATGTGGTACCTCAGAGTTGTTTTAGTTTGCATTTCTCTATCAGTAGTGATTGAGAGCACTTTTTCATATGACTATAGATAGCTTTAAATTTTCTCTCTGAAAACTGCCTGTTTATGTCCTTTAACTATTTCTCAATGGGAGAAGCATCATCCATTTCTTAAGGAAAACATTGTGACTTCAAAACACATTATGATGTACTGTTAATATTCTGATGATCTGAACTTGCCATAATCATAGTAGATAAATGAGGCTGGAGGCATTTTATACAGCCCTCTTAATTGAGAGAAGCAAATACATGATACTGGAGTGCCAGGTTTTTTCCATAACGTATACGCTAAGCAGAAAATGTAAAAGGACAAAGACAATAAAAGTAATGTTTGTTAGCAATGGTTGAGATATTTCAGGAGAGATGAGATGGGAAGAGAAGCAATGGCCATATTTAGAAAGCTGCCTCAAACTCAGTGGTATCTATTGAAGCAAACTTGATGACAGACTTTTTTCCTTTTCATGAATCATTGTATTCCTATAAAAGCGAAAATTCCTCTTCATCTAAACAAATGGCTTTCACATCTGTTTTCTTAGCTTCTCAAAAGGGTGTCTTTGGCTTGCATTTTTTTTAAAAGTGTTTATCTGCGTAAAATGAAATATAGTCAAAAGCAGTTTACACATCAAAATTCAGTTGGTCTATAGCTTGGAAGAATTAGTTGGGAATGAGGTGGAACAGCGGAAACCACGACAACTTTTGGAATCTCTTTGGATGTGTACTTTTCCTCCAGTGATCTTTTTAATACATTTTTAAAAAATCAGTTGTACAGTTCAGAACTGATCACTAAGTTCAAGTAGCATATTGGGTCTTCCTCTCTTGGGATTATGGTTTTGTGAAAATCAGTATTTAACATGAGTGGTAGGAGAATCAAGTGCCAGTGAATTGGCAAGTAATTATTTTATGTTTTCCTTGGGAAAAACAAAACAAAACTTCCATCCTTCCCAAGGAGTTATATATTGTATCATTTTGGAAGTCTCATGTGCTTTGTTTCTGAAGCGGTTCTGAAATTTCAAAGTTCCTTTCAAATCTCACAAGGACTATTTATGCCTTTTTTATTTAACAGGCAACCATGTCCTTGAACCCACCCTACCTTTTTAAAAATAAAGAACGAGAAGCCTCTAAGCAGCTTAAGTGTCGGCTCTTGCAGCTGACAGGAACTCGATCTACTACTTGGCCTCTCCGTCAGGGGACCATGTGCCAGTGGTGTGTCGATCAGTCCCACTATGCCATTTGCATTGTGACATGCCTTAGGTTACCAGCTGATGGTTTGGGAGCTTGGGAGCAGGGAAGGTCATGGTGGTAGCCAGAGAGTGTAGTGTTCCCTTTTTTACTGTGACAGAGTTATGATGGACTCTCTGGGGAATGGGTAGCCTGATACACGGGCTTGTTTGCTTGTAGTGAGCAGAAGTCCTGTCTGGATTTTCGCCACGTGATGGAATTTTTGGACTGTGGTTGAAGTGATTGTCTTTCAGGAAAGGTTGCAGCAGCAACACTGACTCCCACCCTACCCTGTGATCCAGCTTTCTCTTGTGTCAAAACAGTGCCTTGTTCTGGGGTTAAAGGTAGATGAAAACTGTGACGAATTTGAGCCGATCGATGTTAGAAAAATCTAATTAGTCACTAAAGGCAATTAATTCAATCACTTATAGCTTAGTTAGTTTCTCTTCCAGGGTATGAAGAATGTCATTTAGGAACAGCTGTATGTCCCTGATTCCTGCCTCCTCTCCTTCATTCCACCTCTGGACATTTCCAGAGGGATGAAGGGCTAAGTAATTCCCCATAATCTGTTCATGTGTTTTCACTGGACTGTTATCGAGTTCTAGCTCTGATGGAGTGTTAATAAATGACACCAAAATAAATCTAAGAATTCCCCTTTCCAAATGCAGTAGAAAGCTGGCAAGGAAAGTAGTCCTTCCATAGGAGCCATTAGAATTCATTGGCTTGTGAAAGGGAATTGATTGGTGCTAATTCCTCCTGTTGAGATCATCGAGAGGAGAGTTGCTCCCTGCCTTCTGCCTGCCACTACTGGGAGGTGGGAAGGACCTCTGTTACCAACCTTCAGCATTCTCAGTTACGGATGACAGGACTGTGCTCTCCTGTTTGGTTCTTGTTTGAGAGCATAATACAATTATTTGTATTAGGCACCAGCCACCTGTTAGTATCGTTCTTGTTAAAGGTCACTGTGCGGTGCCTTATAGTCTGACTTAAGCAGCCGTGTATCAGGTTTGTTGTTTGTGTGACACTCAACAAATGATGTGACAGAAGGTAGGTGAGAAGCAGTAAGGATGATGTTTCCTAATTGCACTGTCCGACAGTAAAGTACTAGAACGGTCCTGGAGCACGTCCCCAAACTGCTGCCCCCCCATTGTTAGTCTACATTTTTTCTGTGTTCATGTGTCCTGTCATTGCTGTACAAAGAGATACGAGCATATTATGATAGTATTCGCTTGTTGGCATGGTTGGCTTTCACTTTCTGATCATTCTGCCACCTCCTGTTCTGTGAGTGACTCACCTCTCTCATTCATATTTAAGAGAATACTTCCTTTTCCAGTCTCACTAAATGCTTGTTTAAAAGATGCCTGTGAGTAGTGACCTCTTAGTCTTGACTGTAGTGAGAAGAGCACGAACCATGACATCACAGGACCTGAGTTAGAAATTGCCAGCCCTGGCATTTGCTTCCTGTGCAGTCTTGGGCAAATTTGTTGATTTCTTCGGACCTCACTTTCCTCATTTGTAAAATAAGAATGTTAGACAGAATGACCTGAGATTCTTTCTGTAGCTCTAGATCCATGATCCTGTCCAAACCAAGTTAGGAGAGAGCTAGAACAAAAATGTGGATCATGGGGTTGTGGATTTTAGATTTAGAGTAGGATGTAACCAATTCCAGTACCATCTCTTATGACTTCAACAAAAAACTGACTTCTTCCTCTTAACCAACTTCTTATCCCAGGAGATTGATGTACTTTATACTACATTTGGAAATTTAGTACAAGTTCCTTTTCTTGAATACAAACCCAGATAGGAATGTAAGAAGACTTTCTTTAAGGTGGTGACCCCTATATTTCAATGAGTTGACTACTCAGGGCTATTTAAATTTTCTGTTTTGTCATAAGTTATTTATTTCTTCTATTAAAAAGTCCAGTTCTGCCTCTAGCAGAAGGAAGAAGAAGCTAATTTTATCACATAAGAAATTGCTGTACTGGGTTGGATCATTTCATCTATCCAACCTAATATTTCATGTCTGACTGTGGCTATGTGGAAGAACAAGGGTGTTGTTAGTGATGGCAGTCTCAAAAAGCCAGGAAGGTACCCTGCATTCCATTAATACCGCTCTCATTCTCATGGTCTCTGATGAATTAGGATGACTTTCTGGCTTGCATAGGCAGAGAGAATTTGCACACTGGAATTACTAACAAGTATAGCGAGGTGGGACCGTGGATAGAGCACCAGACCTTCAGTCAGGAAGACTCATCTTCCTGAGTTCAAATCTGTCCAGAGACATATACTAGCTCTATCCACCTGGGCAAGTCACTTTACCCTGTTTGCCTCAGTTTCCTCATTTGTAAAAATGAGCTGAAGAGAGAAATGGCAAACCACTCCAGTGCCTTTGCCAAGAAAACCCCAAAAGGGATCATGAAGAGTTGAACATGATTGAAAGATGATGGAACAGAAATTACTAATAAGTAAACCCGGGTCTGTCTCTTCTCCCCAAAGTAACATGTACATGTATAAGTATATAAAGAATAAATATAAAAGAATGCAAAACACTTTACTACAAGTTAGCCTGAGAAGACACTAGCAATTCCTTGGTGTGAGTAGGTGGTGCCTGAGTTGCATTACTCCAATTAGAGGTCTGTAAGGCAGGGATGAAGCTGGAGGGCATGTCACCTGTGGGTAGCAGCTGGCACAGAGGCACAGAAATAAAGTGTCTTACGTGAGGAACAGAAAGATTAGTTTGACTGGACTGTGGAGTGCAAAAAAGGGCATAATGAGTGGTGAGGCTGGGGCCAAGTTGTAAAGGTCTTTGAGAACTCATCATAGGAACTGATGTTTTATCCTGGAGGCAGTAGAGTTTATTGAGTAAGGGAAAGACACGGACAGATTAGTGCTTAAAATCACTTTGGGCGGCATTGTGGAGGATAGACTGGCCTTGGGTCAGGGAGGTAAGAGGATGAGGGCTTAAATGAAGGTGTAGCTGTGTGAGTGGAGAAAAGGGATTGGATGCAATAGATATGCCATGATTTGGCAACTATTTGGATAAAGGGGATGAGCGAAAGCAGGCGTTTCTCAGAGATGAAAAATAATTTATGGAAAAAAAACATTCAATCATTTGCCAGCATTAGGTTTTACTTTTGGGAGGCCAGTTGTTTACAATATTCCTGTCTTTAAAGTTAAAGATTTTTCCAGTATTTTGTGCCATTGTTTTTTCTTTTAAATAGTGTTTTACCATTATTAATGACAACTTATGACCTATTAACGATAAATTTTTCCATGACTTAAGTGTTTCATTAAAAAACAAAAGATATTTCAGGTTCTGAGAATGCTAATGGCCCTTTGAGTTGTGAGCGTAGTTGTGGTTTCAGTTTTTCAGTCACTGAACTTCATGATGTAATAATTGTCCGCTTGGCTCCTTCTTCCAAAATAAACAGTTAGGATCAATTAAAAACTTTCAGGTCATACAGACGATTTTATTTAATTAGTTATTTGCACTCTCACATATTTAACTCCCCAAGGATTAGGGGTGGATGCCCATTCCTTCTTCAGAAATCAGAATTCCAAAAATAGAAAGACTATTTCCTCTGTATTTGGCACTAGTTGAAAATGCCAAGCATAGTTTTTAGTGAGTTAGAGTGTGAGGGGAGGAGAGGAGAAAAGTTACATGTAAATCATTTAGCCATTAATCTAATGTGGTGGATTTATAAATCCTATTACTATAAGCCCTTTTTATTTCCACTGAGGCCTGGCACGTGCTTGATCTTGCTAATGTAAAATTCATTCTGCCTAAGTGATTACTGAAGTAAGACATTTTTAGTCAGTTTTAATCAGGTTGTATGAAACTTGCTTGTACTGTAATGTTAACTAAGATACGGACACAGTTTGGCCACATCTTAATTAGCCCTGTTGCTGAGTTAGGTGAGAAGTCAATCAGGAAGCCAAGGCTTTGAGCCTTCTGACACTTAACAACTTTGCTTTGACGGAAATTTTACCTGAGGGTCTGCAGCTCTAAGGTAGAGAAACAAGAGCTAAGGACCTACTGCTCAGCATTATGTGGATTTTAAGAAGTCTGCAACCTTCCTTCCTGGGGTTTGCTTCAGAGTTTTTAGTCATGTTTATAGCAATAAATAGATGGATAATTTCAAAGTTTAATTTTTAATAAATATCTTTACTTTTAAAGTACAGTTTAGCCATTAGGGATTAACTGTGAACTCATTTATTTTAGTAAGAATCTGAAGTCTCCCATCAGTGAACATGCTTGGTTAAATGAGCTATAAAGGCATCTTTCAGACCTCCACAGGGCTTCATTTCAGATATAATTGTGATAGGGTATGGAATGAAGTCAAGTAAATTGTATGAATAGTTGAGACAGGATGCAGCTTAGCAGTGTGGCTCAGAATGGTCGGGGAGGGAGAAGGAATGGAAATTTGAATGTGTTTTATTTAGAGGCAAAAACTGTTTTTTAAATAAAATGAGAATGTAGAGATGATTTTTTTGAAACAAGCAAACAGATGAGTAGAACAAGGGGAGAAGTGAAAGGACTGAAAGAAGAGAAAGTTCCCTCCCCCCAATTTTTTTTCTTCCACAAATGTTCATTTCACAGATTCAGAGGCATAGAGTTGCTGAATTTCTAACTATTTAAATCAAAATCAGAATCCTTTCATTGTAGGAAAATAAGTAAGACATATAAACATTATTAAATGTTTCAAATCGTATTGTTTATTCAAAAGTGTTTTAAATTTCTTACACTTGAGATATGCCAGAAGATTTAAATGACAAATTAAGGTGTTTTTTTAAATAGTGTATTCTTGGTAATAATGGAAGTATGAGGGAAGTACATTTGTTAGTCATGTTTATAATTAAGGGGTCTCCATCAATGAAGTAGAAATGCATTCTTCTTGAGTATTTGTTTGCATTACAATGTACTGTGTTTGAACTGAACCTCTACTTCTTAGGTGGGAAAAGTTAGGATCGAAGTATGGGATTCAAACTTGAACTGTTATTTTAAAAAAGCCCTCTTTAAAAATCTGTTGTGTTGGAGATAGGTGTGTTTGTCAGTCAGTGACTGGCATTTAAAAGCCAGTCTACCAGATCTGCTGCCCACACAGCTTGAACTTTCCTCTTTCTGGAGATCTTTGGCTTCAGTGCTTAAAGTTTGCAGGATCACAGACAGCTCTCCGGCCTGGGTGATTGTTGGCACTGCTTGGAATTTGTCATGCCTCGAAGCTGAGAGACTTATTGAAGAAGCAGGGATTTACTAGTGAACTGAGACATACGATAGTGGAAGTGTCCAGGAGTGTTGCCTATTGTACTGTCTACTTTCAGCCCTCTGTCCTTGGAATAATCGGAGATGCTTATTCATCTTAGAATTTAAAGAAAAAATCTGACCCAGGAAGCTTGTGTGACTTAATGGGAAGAGCTTTGGGATAGAGGGCAGGGGGGCCTTGTCACCTGTTGCTGTTTTTTCTGCTAACCAATTGTGTGACCCTTGTCAAGGCTTTTTACCACTTTGGAACTCAGCATTCTCATCTACGTAGAAAAGGGGCTAAAGGTATCAAGAACGGCCTTCTGGAGGAAGTAGCTTTAGGTAGCAATTCTGAGAGGTAGAGGTGGGGAAGAGAGTGCATTTGAAGCATGGACGCGACAGCCCATGCAAAGTCCTCGAGGAGAGAAATGGATGGGATGTTGTGTGCCGAATAGTAAGTAGGTTAACTGGAATGCAGAGTGTTTGAAGGGGAATTACATATGATAAGCCTGCAAAGACAGGAGGACTCAAAATGCTAAGCAGGGAGGTTTGTGTTTGATTCCAAAGGCAGTAGAGAGCCACCAGAGCCTTTGAGAGGGAGTGACCTTGTCATACCTGAGCCTCAGAAGAACCGCTTCAGCAGCTATGTGGAGAATGTATACGTCAACATGAAATGTTGTAAATGGTTTAAGTAGCCTTAAATACTTATTGCTATAATCTAGTTTTAAATTTGCCATACAATAATAATAAAGTCACGTAACTTTTGTACTGTCTCACTTGTATAGTGAACATGGATCATTCTTAAATTGTTAATTCCTTTTATTATTTTGGAAAAGATTAATATAAGAGAAAATATGACATAATGAATGATATTTCCAGATGCTTCTGTATGAAAATAATTCATGTTATTTGACTCTTTGAAATTTTCAAAGCATTTTGCTCATAATAACCGTGTAGAATACGTCATCTAAGTGTTGCTGTCATCACCCCCACTACCCCCACTACACAAAGTCATTGCCCCAGATTGCTCAGCTAGTAGCAGCTACAAGTCTTCCTGAATCCAGTGCCTTCATTATGCTATTTGCATCAAAATTCAGAATTCTATAGGAACATGCAAGCGGGGGACGAACAGGAAAAACTGAATGAATGAAGAATGCTTGTCGTCTAGGCTGGAAAACTTAGTGACAGGCAATACGTAGAGTTAATCCATTAGTGTTTATGTTTTGGACAAACACTGTAGATGGACAGTGCTTAGTGCGGACTTTCGTAGAAGGAAGAAGTCTAGATTATGTTTGGGAAAAAAGCATGGTGTTTTCAACATTCATTAGCTGCATCCTGATACGTTACATTTGTAACCCTGATAATTTTGTGCTAACACCATTTGTCTGGAACCATGTAGCACTGTACTGTTTCCAGAGGGAAATGGAAGGAGACACACTGGGTGTAAGTAATTTACTAGGATCCATCAATCAATAAGCATTTTTTTCAGTGCTTTCTATATGCTGGGCCCTGAATATGCAAAGAAGACAGACAGTCCCAGCCCCTTCCAGAGCTTATGTTCTACTAGGAGATACCACATGTACCCACAAATGAATACCAGAGCACTGACCAAAAAAAAGGGACTTGACTAGGTAAGTCCATGGATGACAGAATCAGTCTCTCCAGCTTTTATAACATCTGCTGGAGCTTGTGCTCCACTGGCATAAGCTTGGAGAGCTCAGCTACTGCCATGCCTTGATGAGGCATTGAAACAGGACTTGAGAAGAGGTTTCCTAATGTGTGGTTTCTAAATATTTCTCTAATGTATTTCCAATTTTATATGTGCATTTCTGCAGGAAGGAGCCTAAAACCATTAGCATCTTGAGGTTTCCATTAAATTGTTCAGTTACACTCCAGATTTTTATAGTTAGGTTTATAAGCTTTGGTATATTTAGTATATTTACTGTGTATACTATCTAAGTGATACCTACAATATACAAAACTGGGCCAATTGTTAGGGATTTCTAGATGTCTGGAATTATCCTTTTGTGTTTTACTTTTTAAATAGTGGCCGTGTGATACTTGTATTCTGTACCAATATGCACTATTTTAGGCATGAGTAAACAATTAGTATAGTATCTTATTTTAGCAGAATTTAAATATGGAAAAGGCCTAATTATTATTATATTCGAGATTGCTTTTACAGGTTAGTGCCATTTTTGGTCATTGTTCTTATGTGCCTGTTATTTAGTAACCGCTAGACTAGACAGACAAGAGGTGCATTCTTTCTGCGTAGGAAAACCTAGATTTATTCTTTACAAAGCAGAATCCTTTCCACTTCCCACTCCTCTTTCAGAGGCCTGGTTAAGGCACTTTTCCCTATGATTTTCATTCCTGCTCTCTTCCTTTCCTCCTTCCCCTCCTCCCCATCCTGCACTGTTCAGCACAGCCTGCAATGATTGATAGGATGGCAGTGCTGTCATTCTTGTTAACAAAAAAAAGTCATTTTTGTTCTAGGTATTTTAATAGAGTCCCATTAAAGATGTATTGCTGACTGAAATATCGGCATGAAGGGCTCTCACTGAGCTGAGCCCAGGAATTAAGGAGTCAGGAAATCGGCTGCTGCTTCGCCAGAGCGCCTTGTGTGACACAGAATCTCCTGATTGGGGAGATCATTGCTGCTATTATGACTCGACTTGCGTAGGAATTTTAAATTCCATCTGAATGTCAGTAATAACCCTCTTAGCAAATTATCCTGAACAAAATCACGAAGGCATTTTCTATAATAGGTGTTGAATTACTGGATAGATTTGCTAATTAAATCCTCTTTGTTCTGCTGCAGTTGACATTACAGGGTAAGATCTCGAACAATTACTCTCAACAGCTGTACTTTGTTAAGGGAAAAATTAACCACAAAGTTTATTTTTTTACACTTGAAGTTGGCAGATTTTTGAAATGTGCTTGAAAAAATTCCATCATCCAATTGGTAATGAGTAGATAAATATGCAGGTGTTGCTGTGAAATCAGATAACTGCAGACTGCCTTATTAATGAATTTAGTAAGCCTTTATAAACCTCTTTCTTCTTGCTGCTGGCTCTTAAAAGTGATCCTCTGTCAGCCTTAATATTATGACTGCTCCTTTGTGAAGTGAACTTGAGAGTGGTCAATACCTGCCTCGCTGCCATGCACGTCTGGCCTTGTCTTCCCTGAGGTCAGGCTTTTTTAATGGGAACAAACCCAATAGGAGCTCACAAGCCTTTGAGAGTTGTTGCTTTCAGGATAGTCACACAGTTTGAACTTTAAGAATTTAATTTATTTTTAGGGACTGTGATATACTGAAGGGTTAGCCAGAGAACTTGGAACAACATTTATTTTGGGCTGAAAAATTTTAACTTCTTTTTTGTGGGTGAGCATTTATTTGGCACCTCTGCTGCTGGTGCTGTTTTAGGCATTTGCTCAAATTAACGCTGGTGCTTTTAGAGGATTTTCGTATCTAAACCACACTGACCTAGGCAGAACCCCTAAACACCTGAACAAGGGATACATATTACCATGTACAACTAAAGGAATAATCATATTATGGGAAGGAAGGAAGCAAACAGACTTTTGTCAGGTGCCTGCTGTGCCTTAAGCACTTTACAAGCATTCTCATTGGATCCTTGTGACAGCCCTGTTAGGCGGGTGCTGCTGTTACCCACATTTTACACTCAAGGAAAACCAGAGCAAAGAGAAGCTCATGAACTTGGCCGGGGTCCAGTTAGTCAGATTTCAGTTCAGATCGTCCGGACTCCATGCCCAGTGCTGTATCTACGGCACTGCTTACCTGCCTCGTGACCTGGGGAGGGGAGGGGGAAAGGGCAATGGCAGTCTTATTTGGATGCCATAGAAAAGGGCTACCCAAAGATCTTTCCTGTGATTAATCAGACAAGGTTTAAGAAAAATGATGACTTAGAATTAGGAAGAGTTCTGAATTGTTGTCCATACTAGTTTACGTTTGCACAGCCTTCTCCTCTTCGTATTTGATCCTTACGGTAACATTGTGAAATAGGTAAAATTTGTGTCATGATGTCCACTGTAAAAAGAGGTAAAATTTGACTCAGTCTGAATACCTGACCTGTCCTACGACTAAAGAGGGAGAGAGCTTGGACTCAAGTCTGTGCTCTCTCTGCATACATATTACACTGTTCTGCCTCCTCCCAAATTGGAAATGGCTTCTGTTGTACTGGCAGTTAAAGTCCTCACTTTGGGCTCTCAACAAATATGAGGGGTTCCTGGTCTTTCGAGCAGCCACTGGGGTAAACTTATCTTAATAGAACTAGTCAAGCGCAAGACTGAGAAAACTTCCTTTGCCCCTTGTCTGCAATTACAGATCCAGGCTGTGAGATGGTTTTGTAGAGAACTATTTAAGTTAGCCTTTGTGGGAATTGACTTAGTGGGGATAGCCAGGTGAGATTTTGCTGCCTAGATTCTTAGATTTAGAGTTGGAAAAGGGTTCTTAGAAGTAACCTAATCCACTCCTCCTTTTTAGACGAGGAAAATTAAGGTCCAGGGACGTTGTAGCTTGCTTTTGATCAGAAAGGTAGTAAGGGGTGGTTGCTGGGATTTGAACCTACGCTCATTGGATTCTAAATCCAACTTTTGCCTCATTGCCAAAACTGCTTTAAAGCAGAGGTTAAGGATCTTAGACCTAAACCCCAGTTCATTTAAAAGCTGCTGTAGAATCATTAATAGTACTACCAGAGAAGAGAGTCTTGGTGGTAGCCCTCAGTATGTAGAGGTAGAAGTTTTGAGAACCGTGGAGTTTTGGTGATTCAGGGGTATGAAGTATCCTAGAAAGTTAGAACTGGAAGTGAACTTAGAAATAATCTAATTCAGTCCCTTTATTTTAACATGAAAAGAATGAGTCTTGCCATTGACCATAAAAGTTGTCAGTGGCAGAGATTGAACGAGATTACGGCTCCTCTTACTAACAGAATGACAGCTCTGTCCTTTCCACAATATTCTCATTTCTTTGAGTAGGAAATGACTGAAATGTGTTGAAAAGAGATGGTAATTAAACTTACCTCCACCATGCTAAATTTGATTTGAGTTACTTTTCCCAATGGTATTGGCTTATGCTTTTCTATAATAGATTTCTTCGTATACTTTAAATATGGAAGACAAATAACTTAATTTGTTACTTAATACCTTGGTGACAGAGGAGTGTGGATGGCAGTTTATACAGATGTACAGAGATGGATATCCAACAGAGCAGTTAGCAACGAATCCCATCAGTGGGGCAGATGGTTAGTTGGGATGCCCGTCAGGGCCAATTTTGCTGGTTCTTGGACACCAGGCTAAGGAACGTTTTTCTGTTGGCAGTGGGAAATCATTGACCATTTCTGAGGAGGCTGGCTGTGGGTTGCAGAGTTTTCTAGGGCACAACAAGCAGGAAGACCAGTTAGGAAATTTTTGCAAGTATTCAGGCTTGTAGTGCTAGAAGAACCTGGACAGGATGCTGACGGGATTACAAGAGGGAAGCGTCTTTGGATTAAATCGCTGATTGAATAATCAGAGATGACTCCATGATCTATTTCAGGCATGGTAGAATTGTTTCTAGTTTAGATAACATTTTAAAAGCTTCTGGGTGGATATCAAAAAGCTCATATGTAGACCAGTTTAAAACAGTTAAAAAGATATGGGAAATGAAAAAAAAATTAGGAAGCAGTCGTAATGATGAACTCTGACTAGAAGCCAAGAGGCTTAGTCCTGACAACCACTAGTGGCTAAATAAACCTTGAGCCAGCTGGTCTTGGTTGTAAGATGAAGAGATTAGATGAGACGATAACTAAAGCTCCTTTTAGTTCGATGTTCTGGGATTATCACCATCAGGATAGACCAGAGGTTCCTGAATTTTTGTGCATATAGCAGATCTCTCCTCAGAATGATATTTTTAAATGCAAAAAACACAATGGAATGTTTACAAAGGAAACTATATTGAAATAAAGATAGAATTTTTTCCCCATCTATGGAAATTATGCCAGACTCTAGGCTAAGAACCTTGGCGTAGAGAAAGCTAAAATTTTGTTCACTGAGGAAATGATGGAAAATTCATTTAGACCCTTTTGAACTTGTAGAGAATAAAAATCAAGAGAAACCAAAGGCTAGCCACTCTTCACTGGGGGAGGAAAGGCAGGAGAATAAGCATTTGTGTTACGTTTGCTGTTGCCAGGTACTGTGCCCAGTGCTTACCGATATTGTGTCAATTCATCCTCACAATAGCCTGTGAAAGTAAGTGTTCATCATTCTTGTTTTAGAATTGAAGAAACTGAGGCACAGGTTAATTTACTTGTCCAGGGCCATAGATAGTAAGTGGTGTGAGTTGTTTACCTTTTCTGTATTATATTTTGCTGTTGTTATTTTAAGAATAAATAATGATAAGGCAAGTATTAAAGCATTTATTAAGTCCTTACTAGTGTTTAGGGTATATACCAACTCACGTGCTAAACCTCGAGAGTACGAAGAAGGCAAAGGTGAGCTCTGCCTTGAAGGAACTCACATTGTAATGGGGGAGACAACATACAAACAACTCCGTATGCCAGATATACACAGGATAAACTGGAGGAAATTTCCGAGGAATTTCTGAGACCGTCCTTTGAACAGCACTTTTTGTCAAGTTTACGATTTCGTCGAATATTTGAATGGTAGATACTCCGTTGGATCTGACGTGTCCTCAGTGTGCATAATCCTTCTACACGTACAGGTGGAGTTTTCTCAGGAAAAGTGAGCACCCAGACAGAAGTTAAATTATTATGTGCATTATTAATGCTAGCCGACATTTCTGAGAGCTGTGGAGGGGCTGATGGAGCAGACAGAATTGTTCTTTTGCTTTGAGGGTTGCAAGTGGTGATGTGTAAGTTGGGTTTCTGTGGCTGGAAATGAGTGAGATTCACCTGAGAACCCGCCCTCTGAGATGGCTCGTGCTTGTGGGGCTGACGTCTCCTTCCCACTTCACCAGCAGCCGTTGGTGGCAGCTCTTTTATTAGAGTGGGATTCAGAGAGAATATCAGAGGAGAACTTCTTACGTCCATTGCGGTAGATGCCAAACTCCTCCCAAGATCTTCGCTTTATCAGAAAAATTTCACTGATTCATTTAGTTGGCATTTAGCAAGTGCCTAGTATGATATGTTACTGTACTGGTTAGTAGAAGAGATGAGATCTGTACAGATAACCAGAATACATAAGAGACTACCATAAGCACCTAATTAAATTACCAAAAAACACTGTGAAGATGCTGAGGAAAGGGAAAGGTGGAGCAGAGATTCAGGAAAGTTTCATTGTGGAGAGGGTTTTTATAGAATGCCCTCTTGAAAAAAAGACAAATGCTAATGATTGTTTACGTACAGATATACATTTCTGGAAGAACTGATTAAAAGAACAAAAATGTGATTTTCATGTAAAATTTTTTAGATTCTGTTAATTTCTTGTTCATGTGTTCTTGAAGTAGAACAAGGGAAGGGTAGCCATTTATAAAAAGTGCTTTGTTTAGAAAAGCTGGAACATTGAGAATTTTATGTTTATGTTATGCAACTATGTTTATATATCTGTTTTCTAATTTTCTGATACATTAATCTTGGCTTTTTTTTCAACATATTTAGATTTTGATGCATACCAAAGAGATGGTGCAAAAGGTAATACTGAACATTTTCATTACACAACAATTCTTAAATATCACACCTGGTGAAGTCTTTGTATTCAAAGAAAATTGTAACCCAAACAAAGGGAAATCGCTTCTTAGGATGCCTAGTTTCCTACTGTAATCCTCCCTAATGGATTATAGCTTTTTTCTTTTACCAACACTGATATGATCTAGCCACCGCTTGAAGCCTATATGTGAGTGTTTCAGGCAAATTAGCAACAGTGCTAATTAGAGTTTACTTACAGGCCTTTTTACTGTATGTGTTCTAGTGTTGTTTGTTATGATTGATTTTTTTTTTGGCCCCCTTCATATTCTGCTAAATAGTGTTTGATACTGGGTTTAACATGTATTTGTGCCCCTGAAATGTTTTGTAAGGTACTCCATTTTAGATTTTTAGGCTGCTATTCTAACCAGTTATCGTGGTGATACCTGGGAGTCAGGAAGATCCTTTCTTCTTACGTTCTAATATTTTACTTATCCATTCCCAGTTGTTTAAATGCTTGCTCCATCACTTTCTTTCTATTGGAGCAAATAAGTGGAATCACTTTGTTTTACTTTCTGTTTACTATTCTGAATTATACTTAGAGCCTTAGTTTTTCATTAAATTAATAAGCACAATAGACAAACCAAGTGAATGTTTAAAGCCAGTCTTGCTCTTGAATGGTGAATTTTGGTTTTAAGTTTTCTAATATGGGTTATATGGAATGTAGTCAGCTCTATTTTGAATTATAGGTCACTGTGTACGTTTTCAACATGTTTTCTTCTCTTTTAGATGAACCTTGAAGTTATTTATGGAGATACAGATTCAATTATGATAAACACTAATAGCACCAATCTGGAAGAAGTCTTCAAGCTGGGGAACAAGGTGAAACACACTTCATGAAATTGTTTGTTTTATCTACTTGTGTGAGTTGTGTTTTGAACATGTTGGAATCAAGTAGTAGGTGTATTGTGTATTATAAAAGTGAATTTAGCCATAGTTACATTCTTTAATTGATTCATTTCTCAACTCAATAAAATTTACAGGATTATATATTTATGAAAAGTACCCCAGAGATCTTCTAGTTCTATCCCTTCATTTTTCAGATGATCTGTCTGAAGTCTAGAATGTGCAAAAGCCGCCCAGCTAGTAAGCACTAGAGTGGAATTTGACTCCATGCATAGTACCCCTCAGCTGGGCTGTTCCTCTGGGTTCCCCTTTCCATTTTTGGATGGTCTTGTTAGGAGGCTCCCCTTTGTATTCACACAGAATGTGAATTTCTCTTGACTTCACCTGCGTGCTAGCTCTCTTCTCTGAAACCAAGAGAAACTTGTCTAGTTCTTCTGTGTGTGTGTCCTTCATTGCCGAAAAAGACCATGCCATCAGAGAAATGATGATATGACTTGCACTTGACTTTGTTTTGAGTGAGGGAAGGCTGTGCAAGGTCACCAGCCTCACTTCTCCTCCAGAGCCATCTGAATCCATTGACCAGATATTCATCAGGATGACTGGAGATGACCCAGGATGAGGCAGTTGGGGTTAAGTGACTTGCCCAAGGTCACACAGCTAGTGAGTGACCAGTGTCTGAGGTGAGATTTGAACTCAGGTCCCCCTGACTCCTGCACTGGTGCTCTATCCACGGCACCACTCGGCTATACCTTCTATGTGACAACATTTCAAACATCTGAAGGCTAAAATCATATCTTTGAGTCTTCTCTTCCCTGGGCTGACCATCCCTAGTGTTTTGAGTTAATTTGCTGCGCTCTCATTTGTTAGTTTTGGTAGAAATATTTAAAAAGTGGTGGGGAAGGTTGCTTTTCCCCGATTGCTCTTGGATCTGTGTGTAAGCAAAATATCGTAGAATATTTAAATATGCTTGTCATATATGACGTCTTCTAGAAGAATTCTGATGCTTGATTTTGTTTTACTTTTTTGTCACAAGAGCTATACAATGCCCTTTTGAGGCGAAATGAAGTTTTAAAAAAAATAAATAAGTGTATTCTGATGCACACATTAATTTTCTATAGCTCATGCCAGTCTTTTGATGTGCTCCTGTAACTGTGTATTTGTGTATCATTCATGCCTAGTAAGTGCTTAATGTTTGTTGACTGACCCAGTGTAGCTTTCCAGGATGGTAATTTCCTAATAGATAATGCTCTGTATCTGTTGACCTTTGTTTTCTTTATACCTACAGCAGTATCCTATTCAGATAGAGAGTCAAAAACACTGTCTTTGTATCCCATTTTTTGTCACATTAAGGAATTTATGGCTTAATCAATAAAGGCGTTCTCTGCACAGAGCATGGACTCTCCATGCTTCATGAGTAATAGACAAAAAGAGTTACCTGGTAGTTGTACCTGCCAGTTTAGTGAGTCTGGGTCTCTGATGAGAGGTGGGAGCAGTGCTCCATCAGGCCTACTGCTCAAGAATGTATATAAAAATGTTATTGTGCTAGCATTGTCTTAAAAAATCCATTCTTTTCTCTCAAAGGAGGGAATGCACCACAGAATGACAATCAAGCCCAACTTTCTCCCTTTATAGTGGAAGGTTTCCCAAGATATTAAATGCAGTAAATCGCAAAGTGCTCAGGAGCGGGTGATAGTGAAAAGTCTGTTCACATTTGTTCTGTGAAATGTACACGCACATCTTTTGATCTTAAAGGCTCATGTTAATGGTGGACATTTTCACAGGTTAAAAGTGAGGTGAACAAGTTGTACAAGATGCTAGAGATTGATATCGATGGAGTTTTCAAGTCTTTACTCCTGCTAAAGAAAAAGAAATATGCTGCTTTGGTAGTGGAGCCAACGTCAGATGGAAAATATGTCACCAAACAAGAGCTGAAAGGACTAGACATAGTGCGAAGAGATTGGTGTGATCTTGCCAAGGAAACTGGAAAGTGAGTGCATCATTCAGTTTTGTTTTTGCCATTTTAGACAGTGAAGCGTCTGTGACGCTGTCCTCATGGTGACTGAAGAACACCTACAGTTTTGTCTCATGTGAGAGCGGCTGCTTATTTGTCTTTGTTATTAATTGGTTACATGTTCACAATTCACAGTTCTTAGGTTAATAAGAGCTGATTTTTAAAAGTACATTAATACTTAGCTAAATTTATCTAGTAACAAGATATTCAGTGTAAGTTGTAGCTGTCAAGTTTTTGTTGATAAAATGCTTGCATTGGAGAGTTTTACATCCTTGATATCTTTGGGATTTTTTTTTTTTTATTCTTAATGAATTGTCTGCTTTAATTTCAAGACAAACCATGTATGTAGTATCTGAAGGCTTCCCTTAGCCCCGCTGGGGCTTAGCATAAGGGAGCCAGAACAGTTTTGAGGTTAACTTAAACCATTCATTGTGGAAATTACATGGATCCCTTGGATGTCACTCTTTTATCTTATATCTGAAAGATAATTTTTATTTACTTTGTGCTCTACTTCATGCTAGAGTCAATCTCCTTAAGTTTTGACTGCTAAGATATTACAAGGAAGCCCCCAAAGACTGACACACAGAATTTGGAAACACTGTGTGTGTGTTTGCACTTGTGCGTGTACTTGTGCATACATACATGCAAAAACATCCCAGTACGAAGTGCTTTCTTCAAAGGTGCTTCAGGGGCACTTACCTGCTTTCTAACAATGTTGATTTAGATGTTATTGAAGTCCTCTGTGTTGGAAGTGTCAGAACTTTGAGTAAATCATTTTTAATTCTTTTATACTATTTTGGGGACTCAGTATTCTTTTCCTGTTTTTCAGTCTGTTCATTGCATTTAACTTTCACAGGGATTGGGGCCGTTGATGTTAACAGAGATTATTCTTGCTAGCATAGAACTGGTTGTCTGCGTTATTGGTCACCGTTGGCTTTTCTGAAATGCAGTTTGGAGTGGTTTTAGCTCCTCAGTGTACGGAAAGATGAAAAAGACTTTGTATAGACTGTCGATTAAACTCTTTTCTTCAGCCTTGTGTTTTCCAAGAAAAGATACATCATAATAGAAGTAAATTTCTCTGAGTTGGAATTGTATTACCAATTAAAGCTATACAAATGTTTTTTGTCAGAGTTCTTTTTTTTGACAAATTATAATGCAGCTGTCAAACTCTGGCTCTGCATTTTCCTTGCCTTCTTTACTGCTCTTCCCAGGCCTCCCCACCCCTAGAGAGTTTACTCTGAGGTTGTCATGATGTAGCTTGAAGTGCAAGAGCCCTGGGGGGACATGGAGGATCGAAGAAAGGTCTGAGAATTTTTGATTTTATCCTTGAAGGCTTTCTCATTCCTACTCATCCAAGCGGTAGTCATCCTGGGGAAGTTTTTGAACATCATCTTTTTTAAACTATGGGTGGTGTGTTTTAGGACTTTCATGGCTTCACATACGTTTTGTGTTGGGCACTCCTTTATCTGTATCCTACTTCTATTTGATGGGAAGTTTTTATAGGCCCCAGATGCCAAGCTGGACATCATAGTTGCTACCACCTTTGACAGGGTCCCTTTGAAGGCTTTAGCAGTTAAGTAAAGCAAGTAGTAAGTCTTTTTTTATAGGAACTTATCCACTACCTTATATGGAAATGGTCCCAGTGTTTATAGTATGAACTAATAGAATTTTGCTTGTTCCTAGCCATTATTTTAATGAAATGTTTTCACTTTTCCTTTTAAACTATTTCTTTTGCAGCTTCGTCATTGGCCAAATTCTTTCTGACCAGAATAGGGATACAATTGTGGACAACATTCAGAAACGGTTAATTGAAATTGGAGAAAATGTGATGAATGGTAGTGTCCCAATAAGCCAGTATGAAATTAACAAGGTAAATAAAGCTTTTATTATGTTGACCAGCTAGTGTTGTGGTTCCCTTTACCCCCAGATATTTGAAGAACATCCAAGTCTTTACAATAAAGGTAAACCCTGGGAAGTGATAAAAGTTATTAAGTTTGCTTTAATTCCTTAGTTGCCCTAGGATTTGAGGTAGTCTTATGTTGTAAACGCTCTTCCCCTGCAATCCTTTGATGTTGCCGCATCTACAGTACTGAGGATAGTTTAAGTATGAGGCAAAGGACAAGTCACTGAAACTCTCTTGACCTGAAATGGAGAAAGTAATACCGGTAGTAACTCCTCACAGGGGAGGCTACTGTATGCCAAGCCCTTTGGAAACTGTAAAGAGCCATATCAATATTTGTTATTTTTTGCTGTTGTTTTTCTTACTCTTTAGTACTTCTATTTGCACTTGCCCCAGAATTAAAAGGAAATGCTAAGCCCAATAGTAAATCATTTGTCTCTCAGCATCGTTAATGTTCAGGTCTTTTCCGAGTTAAATAATGATGTCAGTTCCAGTGTCCAGAAAAAGTCCCGGAGTCCAAAGGAGTTAGGGCTAGAAGATATTCTGGACTCTGTTTCTTTAAAAAAATTTAGGTATCTTTCGCTTTTACATCATCTTTATTTATAGACAGATCCGTTCCATTCTTCCTACTCAGCAAGTATTCCCTTGGTACAAATAACACATGGAACAGGAAAAAAGGCAGTAAAGAAAAACTAACAACAGAGGCTCAAATATTTGCACCTGCAGCACCCATGTTCTCTTACCTCTTTAAAAAAGGGATGGAGGGATATTTTCTCATCTGTTTTCCAAGTGATCAGTTTTGTTTTTTTGTTATTTCCAGTTATGTTGTTGAAGATGTTACCTATTTTTTCCTAGTTCTCCTAATTCACTGTCCATGTGAGGCATCCCATGATTCCCTGGACGCTTCATGTTCATCGTGCTTTTCATCATTACTTTTACTATAGTAATATTACATCATCTGTATCACAATGTCCCAAGTACTCCCTAATTGATGAGCATTGATCTGTTGACCACACAAGACGCTCCTATGAGTATTTATGTGCATGTAGGATTTGTTTTTTGTTTTTTACTAAATTTCCTTTTTTGGGATATAGACCTACTAGTTGAATCTCTAAGTTGAAGGTTATGAACATTTATTTACCTTCTTATTGAGTTCTAGCATAGCTGAAGTAATTCATAGATTCTCCCACAAAGCATTAGTGTGTCTTTCTGTCTTTAGCGGTTATACCATTGATTCTTTTAATTTGTTTGGTGTGAGATTAAATCTCAGAATTGTTTTTGTTTGTATTTCTCTAAAGAGCGATCTGGAGCAGTCTTTCGGATGACCGTTATGTGATAAATCTTTTGAATGCTGCTTGTTCCTACTTTTGACTACATACCTACTAGAGGATTACCTTCTTCTTATTAGAAGTGAAAACTGAAGTATAGGAAGTCAGAACGGTCGCGTAGCTAGTTAGTACCCAGATTTCTAATTTCCAGGTTAGCACTCTTTCTGAGACTTGAAAGTTAATTCTTTCTTCACATACTTTTGAAAAATGAAAGCACTGTTTCCAAGCTATTGTGTTAGGGTAGAGGGAAAATGAGAGGGTTTTATGTTTCTTATGATGTTTATATAAAATTTCCATGAAAAATCTAAGATTTTCTCAATGCAACTCACATCTTTTTGTTTCTTTTTTGACTTTGAGGTAATGCCATTTTTATATTTCTAAAACCGCTATAGGTGCTAGAAGATAATATAAATGTCTAAAATTTGGTCTGTATATAAAAACATAAAAGCAAGATAGGACAAGTAGACAGATAATTCTAATTGAAATTAGAATATAAGTGGTACCTAACAGAGCAGCTGTAGAATGAGAAATCATAAGAAGTCATCACTTCTGACTAGGGGGTAGTGTGCAGCATTAGTAAAGGAAATCTTCATGGAGGAAGGGACATTAGACTTGTACCTTGAAGAATTGAGTAGGAGTTTATTGTGATATAATTGATGTAGGGAAAGACATTAACCTAAGCAATCAGGACACTTTTTTTGGTTGGTTCACAGAGTGGGGTAGAAGTAGGGATAGAATCCAATTTGCTTAGAGTATATAGAGTGGCATTAATGTGAAATAAGGCTAGAAAAGTTGGTTGAATCTAGACAATAGAAGCATCTGAATATCAAGATAAGGAAAGTTTGAATTTTATTTGGTGAGGATTGTGAAGACCCTGAAGGTTTTTGAGCAGTGAAACGGTATAATTGACTAAGAAATAATCCCTTCTCCACTAAAATTTGTACAAATTTAAAACTCTCAAGACTCTACCAATACAATTTGAAAAACAGATCAGATTTCTGTAAGGATATATGAACCATATCATCTTGGAAAGGTGGTAGAAAGTATAATAAGCTAGAGCTCAGCTGTCTTCTCTCCATGCCAAATAAATAAATAGCTTTCACAAAATCATTGATGATGAGAAGTGGAAAACTGGAAGAAATCACCATAAGGTAATTTTTGCAGAAAAGTACCTGAAAACTTGTTCATTGTTAGTCTGTCACTTCTGTGCCTTTCATGGCTCTGATTTCGCTCTTCCTCCACCACCACATTTTAGCCGCTTCCTCCAAGCAGTAGCTGTGTGATCCTGGGTGGCTCCCAGGCCTTGTGAGTACTCCAGCTTTAGGCATTGCCTTTTGGAATTGACTCCTTGGCAGTATCATTTGCAGACCATTCCCAGAAAGGTCTGAGACCTGTGAATCTTATGAATCCAGAGAATCTCAATGAAGAACAAAGGATTATGATTTTTAAAACAATAGTGACCCTGAGGGAGAAGTTCATAGAGTTCAAGTGGTGTGGTGCTGACTGTGAACAGTACTATGTAGGTAAAAACAAGTATTATTCAGAAAAGGTGGAGAATGAAAACCGGACTTGCACCTACGTTTACTTAGGGTTTACTGTCATCATGTCCTTGAATACCTTTTTGATCCTCTCCTGGGGTAAGATGAGTTTCAGAGAGAGCATGTGGAGTCCCAAAAGAATAGGACTTGCAGAGGTCAGCGACAGGACCAGCTCTCGTATCCTCTTCCCACTTTTCTGCATCACTGCTCCAGTGGACCGTCAAGGGTCAGGCTTCATCCAGGGTTGGTTCTTTTGAGAAAATAGAAGGGCCATGAAAGCATGATGGTGCATTTTTTCAAAGCCTTCTTGAATGCTAATATGGCATTCAAATAGTTCTGAGACCTAGGATGGTTCAGAAAGTCAAATTGATTGAAAGCATTTTTATATGGCAAGAGTTGTAACTTCAGAAAGAAGTGAACCACTTTTTAATGAGACCAAAGACTGTCGAGAACAGTAGTTCACAGAAAAAGAGGTCAGAGTTAGAACACAGGATTGCAGAGACCAAAGGCAAGTTAGTGGAACACAACAAGAAAAATAAGCTCTCCGTTGAACAAGGATACTAGACCATAAGAGCATTATCAAAAATAAAACTCAATTTTTTAAATGTAATATCACCTTCCAAAAACCATACCAAAAAATTTACTAGAAATATTAGAAGCGGATGGCAAAATCCAGCTAAGAGTAATCCAGTAGAATGAAATTTCATGTTTAATAAGAAACACTGTCTTAGATTTTACAATTTCAACAATGAAACAAACTTTTCAGGAATCGAAGGAAAAAGCAAATTATTCAGAAAACCACAGGATTAGGGTATACATGCAAGAAATCAGATAAACCATTTGAATATTATTTTTTGAAAAAACAAAGATCATTTGACACACTTAAAACATAGTTGGCAAAACTGAGCCCAAGTATCACAGAAAAATAATTGGACATTCTATAAAAGAGAATACGAGTCATTCTTTCAAAAGCATCCAGAGGTGAGCAGGATTTTCAGAAGAGAATTTTAAACACTTTCAATTCATTTTCATGAGTCTAAGGATAGATAGGGTCATGGTTGTGGGGTAGGGAAGTCATTTTGTTTGATTTTCCTTAAAACACGCATACACAAGACCGTGCATATTATCTGAGGATATCAGTGGCTAAAAGAATCTAAGGATACGTATATATACTTATGTACATAGATGTTAGGAACAGTCAGGATGAAGTATATGAAAGAAATGAATTAATGTTGGAGGGACAGAAGAGATCTTATTTCCTCTACAGTAAATCCAACATTATAGGTTTTGAGATAATATAGAGCAGCATGAAGCAAAGTAAGGACAGGCAGAGCCAGGAAAAGACTGTCACCACTGAAGAGGGGAGACAGAGAAGAGGCTTTCAGCTCCTTCCTTGCCTTTGGAGTGCTGTGAGAGCTAGAGTGGGGACAGTGCAGGGAAAGGAGTCACGGAAATGGATGGAATTCTGTTAATAGAAGAGAGCCCATGGTAGGTGGGAGGAGGGGAGACATGGATAGACTTTTAAACAAAATTTAGTTTTTGTTGATATCTTCGGTTTTTTACGTCATGGTAGTTATTTTTGTAGAGGGAAAAAGTTGAGCATAAATGATAAATACACTGAACAGTCCCCAAATGTTCAGCGTGTGACCCCTGTGGACTTCCCGTCTCCGTAAAGTGGTGGATTTCATGCCTCTCCATTTGATTCCTGCCAAATCTTTGTAACTTTGTTACATTTACTTTTGGTTTTTCGTATACGTTTCTTTCCATTTACATTGTGATAATCGGCTCCTTGGTTCCATTTACTTCATTCCACATCAGTTTGGATAGATCTTTTCATAGTTCTCTGTACTCACAAATTGTTTCTTATGGCATAGTAATATTCCATTATGTTCACGTACCATAATTTGTTAACCATTGTCTGTTTGATTGAGATCTACTTTGTGTCCAGTTCTTAACTATCTCAAAAAAAATGCTAGCCCCTGGGCGAGTCACTTAACCCCAGTTGCCTCCTTTAAATAATAAAAATACTGCTACAAATATTTTGAAACATATAGGGACTTTCTTATTAATTGTTTCCTTGTGTTACAAGCCCTGTAATGGAGTCTCTGGTTCAAATGTCATGGACATTTTAGTTACCTAATTTACATAATTTAAAATGCTTTCCAAAACGGCTGGACCATTTGTGCCTGTTGTTCCACAGCCCTTCCAACATTATGGTCACTGTTTTTGACCATTTTTGGTCATTTTTTGCTAATTTGCAGGGTAGACATCGAAAATGCGGGGTTGTTTTGATTTGCATTTCTCTATTATTATTGCTTTAGAGCATTTTTTCTTGTGGTTGTGAATATGTTGCAGTTCTTTGGTAAATTATTTGTTCATATCCTTTGACCACTTATATTTTGGGAAATAGCCTTTAGTCATATATATTTGAATAGTGTGTGTATATGTATATCTGCATGCATTGTTTATATATCCTGGATACCGAACCATTTATTATGTGAAGAGACTTGATACAACGTTTTTTTCCCGTTGACCACTTTCCTTCTCATGCGAGGTGGATAAATTTTGTCTGTGCAGAAGCTTTTTAGTTTCAAGTAATCAAAGGTAGTTTGGGAGGAAGACTCAGCTGGGGGAATCAGAAAAACCTTCATGTAGAGGGTGATGAAGAGGGGAGTGCATTTCATGCATGGAACCTAGTTCATGCCCGAGCACAGAGATGTGAGAGGTGGACGTCATGCGTGAGGAGGAGACAAGGCCAGGTAGGCGGGACCGCTGTGTGCAAGAGTGATGATTGTCATGACCGCAGTGAAAGATCGGAGCCAGCTTGTGAAGGACTTTGAAGGCTGAACAGAGGAGTCTGTTTTATGTTGGAGGCAGAGGTGAGCCTTGGGAATTTATTGAGCAGCGTGACGTGATCGTATCTCTACTTAAGGAACAGCGTGGGAGAGCCTCTGGTGTGGAGACACCTGAGGAAAGGGCGGTCTGTGAGACTGTGGCAGTGACCTAGCTGAGAAGTGATGAGTATCTGAATCAAAGTGGTAGCTCCGGGAGTAGAAAGAACAAGGGTTGTATGCAGGAGAGGCTGTGGCAACAGGAATCATCTTTCAGGCATCAAATATTCACTAAGCACCTCCTGTGTATCAGGCACTGTGGTAAGCTCTTGGGATTTGAATACAAAAAGGTAGTCTCTGCCTCCAGAGAACTCACTCTCTGACGGGGGATGAGAATACGTAAGAGGAAACATGGAATGGGGGCACAGAAAGGGACGAGGCCACAAGAGTGATTACGATGAAGTCCAATCACAAGGAATGTAGCCAGGTGGGAAATGAAGAGATAACACACCTGGGGACCTTCTGTAAGTGGAGGCTTTGAGAGGAGTTCTTTGTCTCACTCTCTAATTCAGGAACACAGAGTACTAAGGAGTTTGATGCGGTGTGAGTACTAAGGCCAATGCAATCTCATGATGAATTTCCTGATGAGACAGTGCTTCCTGGGAGGCTTGATCATGATAGGGTCCAGTCAAAGGAATGTAGCTGGGTGGCAATTGAAGAGAAATAGCAGGATTTGACAAGTGATTAGGTATGTGAGAGGAGAGGGAGTGAAGAGTCAGAGATAATGCCAAGATTGCTGACCCTGAGAGGCTAGAACAGGGCTGGAGAACCTTCACTCGAGGCTACTATAGCCTTCTAGGTCCTCAGTTGTGGCCCTTTGAATCCAAACTTGTTCTGTCGAACTTGCTGTGCTCGAGGACCTGCAAGGCCATGGGTTCCCTACTGTGGGCCTAGAGGGATGGTAGACAGAAAGAAACAGGGAAACCTGGGAGAGTGTAGGAATTTGGGGAAGTGTAATGTATTCTGGACATTCTGAGTTTAAGATGTGTGTAGTTTGAAGTGTTTAATACACAATTGATGATGCCCTTTTGCAGCTATGGGACTGTCTGTATATTATAGAACTGATAAGGTCATGGAGAGGATACAGAGAAAGAAGATGAGGGCCCTGGTCAGAAACTGGCATAATGGATAGGCCATGCCTGTAGAAGCAGGAAGACATGAGTTCAAACCCTGCCTCAGACATTTATTATTTGTGTGCTCTGAGAAGTCATTTAACCTCTCTGCCTCATTTTTCTTCATCCATATAAGGAAAGGGTGGACTTGATGGCCCCCAGGCCCTTCTAACTCCAAAAGTCTGACCACCAGTTAGGAGGTGGGATATGGATGGATATGGATGATCTGTCAGAGAATATGAGCAAGAATAAATAGGTGAGAGGAAAACTAGAGAAAAGTAGTGTTAAGAAAAGAAAACCTATCAATTAAATATTATTTACTAAGAATTTACCATGTTCTGCTAGGTTCTAGGAATACAGATACAAAAAATTAAACAGTCCTTACTTATAATTTTCTTACATTCTAATGGGAGAGACAAACACATATGAAAATGAATGTTGTGTAAATGTAGTAAATTAATATTTCTCCCTGCGCCACATCCACATAGTGTTTACACAGATGTAACCCTTGACCGCTGCAACGTTTGGCGCCCTCTTCTACATGCTGTTTCTTCTCTAGTCTTTTTGTGACACTGCTTGTTCCTATCTGCTGCCTGTTCTCTCACTCTCCTTTGCTTCCTCATCCTCCAGCTCATGCTCATGAATTGTGGGTGCCCCCTAGATATCTGTGATCGTTTTCTGAATTACCTCATTTGGTGAATCATGAGCCCCTGTGGGTTCAGTTACTGTATGTATGCAGATGATTCTCATATATGTTTATCTAGCCCTAGCCTGTTTCCTGACCCATAGATATCCTGTAGATATCTCAAACTTAACACTTCCAAAACAGAGCTCAGTATCTTCTCCCCCCACCCCCAAACTTCCCCTTTTCCACAATAGTGTGTTCCTGTTTTTCAGTGGTATCACTATGCTCTCAGGCATCCAGGCTTACCACCTTAATGTCACCCTCAGTTCCTCAGTGTCACTCATCTTACATATCCAGTCTTTTACCAAGTCTTATTGTGTCTACCTTCATGACATACCTAGTATACTACGCCTTGTTCCTTGCACCTATCCCACAGCCTCCTACTCCTGTGCTTTGTTGACTGTCCTCTTTACTTATAATGCTGTCCTTTTCACCTCCATCTTCTGGTTTCCCTGGCTTCTTGTCAAGATTCATTTGAGATCAGTCCTTCCATAAGAGGTCTTGATGAAAACAAGGAAAGGGAACAAACAGAATGTCCTGAGGGTAGTGGTAAGTACCAAGTGAATGATCAGCCTCAGTCTCCAAGGAGTCTTGATGCTAGGCAGGTCCAAGGGTAGGGCCTTAGTAATTCCCACATATTCCTCTTCTTTTGGTGTGGCTGGAGAATGGTTCGGAATAAGCAGTGAATGATCCAGCCTTGATGGTAATGCTTCCCTCATGGCACAGAACATATATAGCCGTAAGCAATGACATGAATTTAAATTTTGCATCCTAAAGCAAAAATATTTCTGTATGTGCCCCACACTACCTCCTACCACTTTGCATATCATCGATATTCAATACATGTTTATTGAATAAGTGATTCATATAGTTTTTTGAAACTGAAATGGGCATTATGAAATGTGAAGCACCTGATAGAATATGTTGTTTCTTGTATCTCCAGTGCTTGGCAGATTGCATGGCATGTAGTAGGACCTTAAAAAAAACTTGATGATTATTTTGTGGAGCTTTAGACGTTTTATGTTAAGAGACTATGAAAGATATGAGATGGAGAGATGTTAGAAGATAGGAATCAGATATGTAACCTAGCTTGTCTCAGTAATGACTAATAACTAACTCCATTGATTCTATTAATTTAGCCAGGGATAATTACAGAAAGTTATTAGATAACTTGAAGATTTGCTAATCTCTGTTTTTTTTTCAGTTCTTAGTTTACTTAGATTTTCTTATTTTCAATTGTATTAAACCTTAGAAATTGACATATTTCGTTTGTACTAGATTGACTCTAGTCTATTAGATCAAAGAAGACATGATATGATAATTAGGTATGCTGTGGCAATTTCTCAGTTGATATATAATGTTATATAATTATTACAGTGGTAATATTTCTCCTCCCCTCCCCCATTTACATATGTGTATATCTGTGTCTGTGAAGTTTTCTTTTAAATTATTGGGAATATTTCATCCTTGTTTTTTTAGGCATTGACAAAGGATCCTCAGGATTACCCAGACAAAAAAAGCCTACCACATGTCCATGTTGCCATCTGGATAAACTCTCATGGAGGCAAAAAAGTGAAAGCTGGAGATACTGTGTCGTATGTCATCTGTCAGGTAAAATTATTTTAATTAATGAGCCTTTCCCTAAATGCTTCTTAGGAATCTGTTGATGAAGCATCAGAATACAATGATAGCTATCATACTAATGTTAGTGTCTTAATATACCGAATTGTAATGAGATAGTATGGGCTCATCCAGTTAATTGAATTATCAGTATTTTATAAATAACCCTGTTCATTTAAACTTCATTATAGTGTTCTGATTACAGGATTCTTTGGTTTGCTGCCATAATTTTGGGATGACAAGTCTAATTCTGGAGGCAAGTGGTGATGCAGTGGCCACAGTACTGGGCTTGGCATCAGGCAAGCCTGAGTTTAACAACTTCAGACCCTTGTGTGACCCAGGGCAAGCCACTTAATCTCTCTGTCCCTTCGTTTCCACAGCTATAAATTGGAGATAATCACAGCAGCTACTTCGCAGGGTTGTTGTGGGTATCAGATGAGATAGTGTTTGTAGAAAACACTTAGCATGCTGCCTGGCACATAGTAGGCCCTACACAGATGCTTAACCCTTTCCCTTCCTCAGTCCCCCAAGAAAAACACCTGCTGCAACCTGAAGTCCATGGGTAAAGAAGATTATGTTTTAGACCAGATTAATGTCAGTTCATTAAAATAAATGTATTATTTTCCCATCTCATTTACTTAATTGTCCATTGTGTTAATGAAATACATTGACCAACAATTGGTTTAGAGGCATAGCGTAAGTGTTGATGTGCAGAGAAAGCTGTGTGGATTTTGGCTGCTTGAAATGGTAACATTGTCCTAAACATGCAACAGGACAGACTGACTTCTGAGGTGCAGGTTCTTTGGGAAGGACCATCATTCTTCTTTTGAGGGGAAAGGAAGTGGGAGTAGTGCTTTCAGAAAATTGTCGCTCTTTATGTTGACTTTTTTGCCAGAAAGGTAGCAGGCTCTTGGTGTTTCCAGCTCTGTGGAGGGTCTAGACGAGAGAATTTCTCTTTTATTTAAAAAACAAACAAACAACGTCTTCTAATGGAGAAGGCCGCTTTATTAAAAAATTAATGATGGAAGCAGATGACGCAAAAAGAGGAAAAAATTGATGGTAAAAAACAATGAGCATTGTTTCCTTTATCTACATTTCTGAAAACTCCTCTACACTCAAAGGCTATGTTGGATAGTTGTCATGCACAAAAAATTGTTTTAAGTGTTAGTTGTTTTTAGTAATGTTGATTGTACCAAGATAAATCATTTGATAATGAGATTGTTTTTTAATATCATGGATAAAATCGGGAACTCTTTACATAATTCAGAACTTTTTTAAAAAAATTAAACATTTCCCTCCATATTGTTGATAACGTACATAACAGATGACTGAAGTGCATGGACATGAATCAGCACTTGACTCTGTCTCCCTCCTAGGGTTACTCTTGATTAAGAACTGTTACACTGAGCCAATTCCTGCAGGAAAATGTTTCCATAAATGTCTGACTAGCTCAGGCCCTTAATGTGCTTTGCATATTTGCGCTGACAAGTCTCATCTCAGAAAACAATTTTCATATTATGCAAATAAAGATTTTGGTAAATAGGATAACTTTTTTTTCACTTATGTCTTCACATACGTGGAACAGCTATTAGATGATTAATGACAAGGGCAGATGGTAGCATCAGACTTCGAAGAATTATGTAGATATGATGAAAATAGTGGCTAAAAATGCAACCAAATCACATGTTTTGGGTTAACTGGAAATGGGGACCTACACTGACTTTTTTTTTAACACTGACTCTTAAGTCACTTCTACACTCAAATAAAGGCTAAATTTCCTTTCTTTAGCATTCTAATATCCAACTTAAAGATTCTTCTCATTTCTTATATAGTTGGACAGTGTTTACGTTGCTAACAGTTCAGTAAATTCAATTTAAATCAGTTATCTCTTGAGTTAGTATATTTTACTACATAATTCAAGTTTTTCTTCTCTTTGGTCACTGAAAGAAGACTTGATGCCATGTAAGCATATATAAAAGATATTTTTATGTTAAAGATTATTGAAGAATTGACTTATAACCCAAAGTTTTATAAGTAGAATTGACCTCTTATCTATCACCTTATGTCAGATTCATATACAGAATACAGCAATGTCCCATGTCATGTGAGCTAGAAGTTTTAAATTTGTTATTTTTCATTTCATTATTGCTTTTGTTTGATGGAAATATAGGCCCTTTCATTCTTTTTAGCACTGGAAGGAAGTTCACTTTTTACTTAGTAGCAAAAAAACCACCAAAAAAACAAACTATCCCCCTAGTTGGTTTATTCTAGAAATGGCACTGTAGTTACTGCACCTGATGTCTCTGGGAAGTGTGTGTGAGGTGTACAAGTTATCACATGTGCACATGGAGGAGCATGAAGAAACACCAGATACCCCTCTTAATTCTCAGATATGTGTGGTGCTTCTGCATGCATACCCTAAGATGCACGCCATGTTCTAAGAATTACATCTGTGAAGTCTGTAGTGCTGATGTCATGCCAAAGCCTGTTCGTGTTCCCACCTTGGCGATACCTTGAAGGAGTTAAGTTTGCTACTGTTGTGTCTGGCCCTCAGATTCCTCATCCCCCTGAGGCGTCTATAATAACATGGCATCTCTCTTCCTGGGGCCAGCCATCTTCCACAAAGCATTCTACAGCCACTGACTGGTTTGGCTGATCCAACTAGCCACTGGAACATTTGTGTCTGACCCTGCGTGACCTCATTTGAGATGTTTCATGGCAGAGATACTGAAGAGGTGTGCTATTTTCTTCTCCACTGCATTTTATAAATGAGAGGCTGAAGCAAACAGGGTTCATCGACTTGCCCAGGGTCACACAGCTCATAAGGGTCTGAAGCTGGAATTGAATTCACGCTTTCCTGGTCTGGAACTTTGTGCACTGTGCTGCCTGGCTGAGTCATATGATGGAATGGCTGAATGTGCAAGGTTTTATACAGTTCTTGGTACTCACTGTCTGAATTAGTCAGCATTATGAAGTTAAGGAAATGATTACAGTGTATTAGTAGCATAGGGAAGCATTGTAGAACCCTCTAAAGGATCTATCCCAAATGAGAGTATATTTTTAGGTTACAAATAATCCAGTCAAGGTATAAAGTTATGTTCTTCAGGTTAGAGAATTAAAACCCCTCATGCTTGGCTCCCTGTGTAACACTGGGCAAGTCACTTAGTGTCCCTGTATCTCAATTACTGCATCTGTAAAATGTTGAGGAGATTGGAGTAGACCTCTGTAGTGCTTCCCAGTTCTGTATGGATGATCCTGTGATACTTGAGACGGGATAACCTTTACAGCAAATACTTACTATGTTAGAATAGAAGTCTTCTCTGGATCAGGTGGCAGATGGCTTTATGCCTAAGTAAAAAATAATTTTAAGGAACATTGAGTGAATGCTCTATAGACAGGGTATACTGAGTCATGAAATAGAAAGTTCATAGTATATTTCATAGGTCAAAGAAACTTTTCATGGTCAGGTCCTCTGTACTGCTGAAATAGTGGTAATTCTATAGCAGGGGTCCTTTACTGTGTATTATAATAAGGATCATCCTTTGACTCCGAAATATTTGCCATTTTGCTAGGTGTTTCAGTCTCTTTAATCAGGTAGAGCCCAGCTCAAGAAAAGACAGTGTTTTCATTTTAACCACTGCATAACTTAAAGAGGGTCCAGGCTTGTCAGCATCTCCTGAAGAAGCAGCAGCATGCAGAACTGCATTTGGGATTGGCTGGCCTCAGCGCAGAGAAGGGGCTGATTGTTGCAGGAGAGACAAGAGGAGAAGATCCACATTCTAATCAGTTTTGCAGAACAGCTGGATGCTGGGAATAGTCATAATGTAATTGTGTGGTTTGAATATTAAATTCTATTATGTTCACACAAGAGAAGGAGGTAGTGTGAGTTGTTGGGTGTTGGTTCGGTGTGGCGATGACTTTTCATTTCATAGATGGCAAATCACAGAAGCCCTGTGTGAGACAATTATAGTCAATCCATTTTTCTCTTCCTGGAGGAGGGTGGTCCTTTCTTAACACGGCCTCTCTTAAGTTAACCTTTAATTTTTGGGGGTAGTGTCAGATAGGCTTGAGCTTGAAACATTGGCTTCTGTCTTTCTGGTGGCCTGGTATTTTTGTTCTTGTAGTGCTGTCATCCTACAAATAAATGTTCCATGCTATTTTTCATCCCTGCCCATTGTCCCTTGTTTGATACTATTAGCAGCTAGTTTTCATCACCCCTGTTGCGCTTTCTTACCCATGGCCCCTTTATGTGGTGTGAAGTACATAACTACCTTTCTTAAATGGACTCATTTTGCCCTATGTGTTATGAGACAGCAAGTTAAATCTTTGCCATATTTACAGTGATGCTGTTAAGCTAATGAAAGGATTGCGTGTATGCCTTTCATCATCATCCCTGATAAGACTAATGGTTATTATAGAGTGTTCTCACTTTGTTTCTCTGAAGTGGCAGATGGAACTATTTAATCTAGTGGTGCTGTCTTGTTGGTCTCATGTGTCGTCTAAAAAAGAGAACATGACGCATGCTGGACTTAAATTCTTGGACTCCAGATTTGACACTGACATCAGCGTTTACTTGTCTTCATACTTTTAGGGTCACATGAATTGTATAACGGTCTCTCCTTGGTTTAGTGGTTTTATAAAAATATACAAAAAACCCCAAAATTATGAACATTCTCTCACCTTCACCTCTGATTCCTATTTGAGTATTTCCCCCACACAAGTTTATATATGATATGTTCTTTGTTTTTGTTTTTTTTTAAGGATGGGTCCAACCTAAGTGCCAGTCAAAGAGCTTATGCCCCTGAGCAGCTACAGAAGCAGGACAACCTGACCATTGATACTCAGTACTACCTGTCACAGCAGGTCCATCCTGTTGTGGCTCGAATCTGTGAGCCGATCGATGGAATTGACGCTGTGCTTATTGCAACTTGGTTAGGTGAGCAAAGAACAGACACGGAGCAAGAGAAGGAGACGTGCTCCCTTGAGAGGTTGATTGGGAGGTTACATGACTCTTATTCTGGTAAAGAAAGAGGCATGACCATGCTTTTAGGTTAACTCTAGTTTTTATTATTAAAGTCCAACTCATTAGCATAAATAATAGCTTATTCATGATTATATGTATGTTGAAGACATTTTCACACAAGGTGGATGCATAAGTATGTATATATGTATGTAGATGTATATTAAGCTCAATTTATTTTCTGCTTAATGTTATATCTTCATCTACTTGTTAGATTTCCAGATTGTCGTTAGTGGCACCATTCTTCTCCCTTCTCAGGCTGAAAACCTTAGTTGTTCTTGCCTTTCCCTTCAGAATCCAATTCGATGTCAACCTGCGTAAATTCTTCCTCCAAAATACCCTTCTCAGAGTTGTCTCAGGCCAACCTCCTTCCCTTGAAGCCTGGAGTCCTCTGTAGCCTTGTCGAAGTTGGCCGTTTGAGTCTTTTCTCATTAGCTCTGCTCGCTTTCTCTTGGGCGTGTTTGGCATTGGCCACTTCCATGCTTTGGTTCACGTTAATCTCCCTACCCGTAATTCCTTCCTTAGTCTTTGCCTCACCATGTGCTCTTCACCTACAATTCCTCCCTATTCCCTGAAACCTTTCCAGGCTGTTTGAGCTCAGTGTGATTGCCCTGTCCTTTGGACTCAGAGCTCTGCTCCTCTTACGTTACTTGATAGCATAATTCTTTGTCTTCTGTGTAGCCTCAGTGTAGAGGAGTTGCTTAATAGCTGTTTTTTGATGGGATTCCGTTTTCTGCATATAATTATAAAGGATATATTTTCAGTCTTGACACGAGTCATTATGTTCTACTCCCCAGCTACTGTCTTCTCAATAAAGGAAAACTTGTTTTAATTTACCTTAAATAAAACAGAATGAGGAAGGCAACTATTTTTCAGGAGTAATCCTATCAGATCATTACCAAGCCAAGTTTTTTTTTGGATTACCATACACCATTGCCCTCTTCCTCCTTAATTGCTGTGGATGAGTGAGAATTAACAATATGACCTAGAAATGATAGAACCTCGTTATTTATGAGAATACAAATGTGAATTATATTATTTTCATTTGTGATAATTTTTCGACATTTTGTATCCTGTGTAAAAGTGGTTCTTTTTAGGCAAGGATAGATCCTTTACAACCAAACTTGATCTTAGCTTTTCTTCGTATCATTCTGTTATTCACATTTGGATAAATAAGAAATAAATGCAAGGATAAAGAGGTCACTGATCTGTGTGGCGTACATTAGAAGTGAATCTGCATTTGACTTTCCTGAAGTCTTAGTAATAGTTATGTGGGGGAAGTAGAGGGATGGTGCCCAGGAAGTTGATACCTGTAAATGGCCAGGTAGTTTATTGTGGTGATAGCTTCCTATTCTGTGGTTAACTTTTGGGTTAGACTAGCTGTAATAGCCTGTTTGTAAATAGCTACATATAAATGGGAATCTGTTATAGGGATCTTTCTTGCTACTGTGAAGAGGTCCCAGCTTAACAGTAATAAATATACGAGCAAAAAAAGTGGGACTGGTCACATCGTGCTAGCAGGGAGTAATTTGACGGACAGCTTGTGGATTCTTTTGGTCTCCTTTATTTCAGTTTCCTTATATGTGTTGTCTTAGCCCATTAGAAACTGTCTTTCTTTTTGTATTTTTTTTTTCAGTACTTAGTTCAGTGCCTGATCTATAATGCTTATTGACTCATCAATAACCATCCCTTTGACCAAACCTACTACTTCCAAGGTTTCAGTTAGAAAACATCAGTTAGTACTCTCTCTTGTCCCTATTTTCTAATCTTTGTGCTTTTTTGGCATCCTTGCAGTGTCAAGAGAAACCTAGGACTCCCCCTCCCTCCATCACCATGTTGAGTGGGCTCCCTGTAGCAGTTATGGGAGAACATGGACCAGATTCGTGGGGTGTGAAGGCAATGATGGATTGTGAACTGCATCATTGTAAGGAATTCCCACATTGTTAGGGTTACATATCCATTTGAGTATTTGAGTATCAAGGTTCTTGTTTGGTCATTTTAATTGTGTCTGACTTTTCATAACCCCATTTGGGTTTCCTTGGCAAATATACTGAAGTTTGCTGTTTCCTTTTCCAGTTTGTTTTACAGATGGGAAACTGAGACAAACTTGCCCAGAGTCACACAGCTAGTGTCTGAAGCCAGATTTGAACTTCAGATGACTCTGGGTCCGGCACTATCCTCTGTGTCACCTAACTGCCCCTCCAATGGTGCATCTGCCCTTTAATTCTGACTTCTGCTGGTAGTATCTGTTTACCGCTGGTCTGTGACTGTGGCAGGTGTTACCAGACAGCTATTGTAACGTACATTAGAACTGTTGAGAACGTAAGAAAATATGCACAGCTCCTTTGAGTATCTCAAATTTCATCTCTTTCTGTATTCTTGTCTCTTGCCTCCTTCTAAGTTATTCCTGGATTCCCAAAGTTCCCCCTTGAACACTTGGGAGTGGTGGGAAGGGATTTCTTTTATTTTTTCTTGGAGGGCAAGTTTCTTTTTTTGTAATTCTGTAATATCCGCTTTCGTTTTGGGATGGATCTTCTTCTCGTTTGTGTTGTTACAGCCCTTGTGCCTGTGTTTTTCTTGACTCCTGTCTTGCAAGCCCTTGAGGAACTTGAAGACAGCTCTAGTCTCCCCATTTAATCTTTGTCTTCCATCCTAGGCTAAATCCATCCAAACCTTTCTGTGTTGTGGTCTCCAGTCCTTTCCCCATCCAGGTCATTCTCCTGACTGCACCAGTGTATATTGATAAATCTATTCTTCCTCAGAACTGAGCACAGTTCTCTAGATGGAGTCCAAGAGATTATGAAGAATCTCTCAACTTGGTTGTCCCTGTACCTCCTCAAGGAGCTTTATGGTTTCATTATTTCATTGATTTCTTTGTCGGGACCAGCTATTCAAACAGTGTTTGATCCATTCATTTATTATTATCAAGCCTACATCTCCTTATCTTGTCCAGAAGAGTTATGTGGGTGACTTTAACAAAAGTCCTTTATTTCCCCTAGAGTCGTATCTCTATCTTAGCTGGACTGGTAGTACCAGAAACACTCATAGGCCCCGTTCTACTGCTGATCAGCACGCTCCTCTGTTTCTTTCCTTGGCTGGTTTGCTTCTCCTTAGGCCTTTCCTCTCCCACCCCTCAAATCCTGTTCCCAGGGGCTTAGAGTGGATGCAGTGTCAGCTTTTATCATAGTACATACTCCGCTTCCCCCAGGAACAGGGATTGTAGATGTACACCACCACACCTGGCTTTGTTAAAAATCTTGCTGAAATTTTTTTATTTTCTCTGTGACACCCTCCTTTTTCTCTCAGTTGAGCGGATTATTTGAAAGATCTGTAATTTTGTCAGTATAGGGAACTCTTGGTATGGGGACTTTCTCCACAGTGCAGTTGCTAACCCATTTATAAGTTTTAGGGAGTTGATATGAGGTACGTTGAAGCTCCGTGACAGTGTCAGAGGTCTTCCTGTCACAGGCCCAGCACTCTGTCCTTCTTCGGCCGTACTGCCTATGCTTAGTCTGGTACAAGACCTTGTCAAAAGAGAAGTGAGGAGTGTGACATGATACATTCCCGATGAAGCCCCCTTTTTAAAATGTGCTCACAAATTTTCCCTTTAATGACATGTTCCAGAACTTCATTAGCAAGTTAAGACAAATTATCAACAAACGGCTTCATTCATCTGTTGTATTTTACCCTCCGAGCACCCATTCCATCCCTGCCTCGTTGCTTTTAGGACTGTAGTTTGACAGGACCTTGGAGGCCATCTAATCTAAACCCCCATTTTAAAGATGAGAAAACAAAGGGACAAGGTCACCAAATACCAGAGCTAGAATTTAAACCCAAAAATCCTCTAATAATAGATGCAACATTGTTTCTGCCTTGTACCTCTGCTTCCCTTATTGACTCTGACACGGGGGAGCGAGACGGGACCTTTCTTTTGATTGCTTTGCATTCTGTGCCACCTCCACTCAGTTGTGACCTAACTCTCCTGATACTGTTTTTAGGAATACGAGTTAGAACGCTTCCTTTTTTAAGCACTCTAGATTAGTCACAGACATCTGTCTCCCTTGAAACTGGCAGCACTTTGTCTTACTTTGTCATGTGGCAGTTTCAGGGTTAGTCTGGCATAGGCCAGGAATCTTTAATCATTGGAATCTACATGGACACATTTATAACGATGGTTTATGAAGTTTGAAATGGTAGGTCTCCAAGTTGTTGACTAGATTCCATCCTTCCTGGTCAGTAAGGGGCTTGAACGTCACTGTGAGCCAATTTTTTCTCTCTCCTCATCCAAATGAAAAAGCAGGTACTCTTCAAAAAAGTTAGGATGCCTGCTGTAGGTTATAATTGGGGAGGTGTGCCGTCTTGAAGAAGGGTGGGGGTGGTAAGTGGTGGTGATAATGAGGAGAGTATTAGGTGAGTGTATGGCTTCTAAGAAGGCATAAAATGACTGTAATTTGTTTTTAAAATTCTAAATCTGTTTTCTTTAAAAACTGCAGTTAGTGAGCTGACACTGTTAAATAAGCTGAAGTGTACAAATGTATACATAAAATACAAGCCTTCCAGCTGCCTAATCACATACATAAACTAATTCTTTTGCGTTTAATGTAGTTTATGTCTTTGATTAATGAAGTGTATTACAGTGTAGGGACTTCAGTGAAGCTTGCTACATTTTGTCCTTTTAGCTGTTACAAAGAAATCTAGAATAATGGTGTGATTTCATTTAAGAAAATTATTAAGTTCACAATTTTTATTTTTAAGAGTCTTTTGTGAGAATCAGCTCTACTTCTGAGCCACTTTTTTCTTTTCTGTGACTCCTTCCCTACTGTGTTCCTTTAAAAGAAAGCCAGACTTCCAGTGTTGAATTTATCCTGTGATTTCTTTTTTTGCAGAAATTAATAAATCCTCTGAATATTTCTCCATGACAATATGGCCCCTAATCCCTCTGAGATATCCTGTGTTCGTTGCTCTGTGTTGCTTAGAGGACAACCATGTAAACTAAACAACACATAGTATGACCTACTGGACTCAAAGTGATGACGGCGCAGGATAAAATGGGATGGCATGGGTTATAAATACCGTGTCGTAGGTGCCTCATCAATGCGTGTTGGGAGCTCGTCATTCCATAGGCATCGTCATTTTTTGTAGACTGTGCTGAATTTGTAAAGAACCATGTTTCTCCCTGCAGCCCCTTCCTGAATAGAAAGAATCGAGCATCCTCTGCACCAAAACTTGATGCCATCTAGCTTGTCTTCTCCAGACTGCATAGTTTCCTCCCTTCTTATTCCAGTGTAAACTTGACATGTTTTAGGGTGAATGAGATAGCATAAAATGTTCACAAAAGAATCAAGTACCCAAGAGAAGAGGCCAGTGGAAAAATGTTAGTGTCTTTGGCTTTTTAAAAAAATGGATAATTCATGGTCCTAATAATAATTGTACTTAAAATTTTTATACCCTTATTACGATGATGACAAGGGTAGGGTGAAATCGTCCCCAAAATTAATTTTTCCGTGGTCATGGGATCAAAGATTTGTAGAAATCATCCAGTCTAGTTCCCTCATTTTACAAATCAGGAAATTGAGGCCCATTTACATGATCAGGGTCAAACAACTGAGTGTGTGAAAAGGATGAAATGAGGGCCAGTGCTGTCACAGTGGATGAAGGGGTTGGACATTGGGCCGGGAAGACCTGAGTTCAAATCCTGTCTCAAGTCACTAGTTATGTGCCTGTCATTCTCAGCTTCCTGATGTAGAAAAGGGAAGTCATTATACCACCTCCCTCAGAGGTAGCTGTGAGGATAAAATGAGATAGCGTAGGGAAGGCATTCAGTAAATTGCAGTGCTGTATATATAAGAATAATTTCCTATTTCATGACTTTGTTTTCAGGCTTGTTCCACTTTAGTGTCTAACTCTTTTTTGGGGGAAGGGGAGGCCAAGGGCTTAACACCGTCATTAGTGTGGGGAGCTTCCTGGTGAGTAACTTTCTGTACCGGTGCCTAACTTTGGCATCTTGCCTGTAACTTATGGTCTTAGGGAGTTGCTCAGGGTACAGGGAAATTCAATGACTTGCGCAGGCTTACGCAGCCAATAAGTTGTAAGAAGCAGAACGTTTTTCCTAACAGATAGCAAGTAATGCTTTGGTGTCCCTCTGGCCCCCATGTTTAAAGTATTCCCTGAGATAGAGTGTGAATTAAAGTAAGCCTTTCCAGGATTAGGAGCCTTGAAACTTGAGCTTGCTTTCCAAAGAGTTTGCCTTAAATGAAATATACTTTAGAGCAGTATTTCTTAAAAACTTTTTTTGTATCATGAACACTTTTAGCAGACTGGTGAGACCTGTAGGCTCGTTGTCTGAATAATTTTATTGCCTACGCTAATAGTCAAAGGAAATTACGAATATTAATTAGGTTAGTGAAAATAAAGATGTAATTTTCTTCTCTATCCAATTACCATTTCATTGGCAAGTCTGAAAATCTGGAGGAAGGGTTCGAAAAGGAAAGAGAAAAAAGAGGAGAGTGGGGAAAAAAGGGAGTAGTACAAAACAGGGTGGAGGAGGAGGGGAGATGCGTGTGATTCTACTTGTCTGACCCCTTCACACCATTACAGACCAAACTCCACAAGGCACCTATTGCTTTCTGTATCCAACATAAGTTCCTTTATTTGACTTTTAACGGTCTTCACAATAGAAGTTAACATACGTTTCCAACTTCGTTATATACATTTCCCCTCTTGCCCACCATAGTCCAATCAGACTGGCCTTCATCACACATGGATGTTCTGTCTTGTATGTGTTTGTATTGCCGGAATTCCTCCCATGCCTAGTACAAACTTACCTCCTAGAAACTGTGTTTCTGTCAAAACTTTCCTGATGCTTCTGATGGCTAGTGCCCTTTTTGTCTCCTCATGATTGATAAATTTTAATAAAAATTTTGAGTGAATTTTGACTTTTTAGAAATTTGATGTTAGCATGAAAGCTAGTTAGTGTAAAAGCTATTTGAAGTTGACCTGTACGTATATGAAAGACTGTATAAGCTAACTTTAAAAAGTAACATATTGAAAATGTTGCAATAATTGATGACAGTTTATTGAAGATTGTATTTTAAGTGCTTGCTTAGTCAACTGTATTTGCATAATGATAAAACTGAAAGTTATGATTCACTTTATGAAATAAGTTTTTGTTTTTTATGAAAAGATTCCCAGGAGGAAATTTTTAGCTAACAAGCCGCTGTGTACAAACCAAACCTACTTATTGCCCAGGGACACATAGATTCTAACATTGAATTGCTTGGGCTGAGTTTTCCCGTTTGGGTAATTTTTAACTTTTCTACTTCTAAGTATAAAAAGAGGGAGAGTTTGTGAAAGTAAATCAGATAGTCTGAGTATTTGTTAGCAATGAATTTACTAAAGGATAGAAAAAAATAGGTGAATTGCTAAAGTTAGCATGGTGGATATCTGTGAGTTTAATATTTATTCAAGTTTTCCTTTTGGCCATTAAAGATGAATAATTTAGAATTGGTTTTTACCATTGTTGATTGCAATTCCAAATTATGGGTAGTTTATTTTTATAGGGAATAAAGAAATCTTACAGGTATTCAGATTGTTATATATATATAGGGCTTTTAACCACCAATGGTATTTTCTCATCTTGGGAGAGTGTTGGCAAGTATATTTTTTATTTTACTTTTTTTAATAGCTGAAGTATTTTATTGGCTTACAGCTAAGCTCGTTAATGTTATATAATGAATATGTACAAAGCATAACAGGTATATTTTTTAAAAAGCTAACTTGACCAGATCAGTGACCATCCAAACAATGGAACAGCTTAGCTCATGGCATTAAGAAAATAGTGAGTAAGATAGAGTGTTATGTATTCCATCCAAAAAAAACCCAACCGCATTTGCTCTAGTTGTACCAAGATTATGGACATCTTGAATAAATTGCTACTGTGAAAGTTATTCAAACATGATATTTTCCATGAATATTTAAACAGGCAGCATATCCATGAAAAAGTAATTTTTTATATATAAAAAACTGATGTTTATATAATATTTTGACATTTTCAAAATGCTTACATACATTTTTATTTGGTTTGTTGCAACTCTATTTGGCGTTTTCTTGATAAGGATACAAGTTTGCCATTTCCTTTTCCAGCTCATTTTTAGAGATGAGGAAACTGAGGTAAACAGGATTATATGACTTGCCCAGAATCAAACTGCTAATAAGTAACTCTCTAGATTTTAAGTCAGGAAGTTGACTGACTTCAGGTCCAGCACTCTTATCCATTGTGCCAGCTTTTCCCTGTTTTCCAGATGAGAAATGTGAGACACAGAGACATTGGCTGACTTGTCCATGATTATACAGTTAATATATATAATACATGTGTGTGTATACATATAAATGAAATATGTGTATATTATATATATAACACTAAGACTTAGGAGATGAGAGTTTGAAGCAAGACTTTCCTGACTGCAAATCCGGTGTTCTTTCCTTTGGTACCTTTAATATGTTATTATACTGTGTCCTTTATAGGAAAGATAAAAGCAGTAGAAAAAAAATGAAATTACTTCCACCATACCTATTTATTGTGAGATAAATCACACATTTCTATTTCTAGAAGTGACTACTCTTTCTGAAGCATGAGAATGACTATTTCTTGACTGGTTCTCTGTTTTAGTAAACACCTGAGGTGATGTGTCAGAAACATTCCATTAAAAATAGAAGTACGGCATCATCTTCCTTAATGCCTACTGTCCAGGGGTAGTTGCTTGTGCAGGAGGTTAGCAGTCTAGAACTTTGTTTTCTGCCCGTTACCCAAAAACCGATTTGGTTACGTTTGGTGTGTCTTTATGGATAGAGATGTACAGAACTAGATCTAGATCTGTATGTCTCTGTCTTTTCACTTACCAAGGCTGAAGCATGTAAGATGAACGTTGTGACGATAAAGAGTCTGCCTTGGAGGGTCAGGTCTGACCATAGTGTGACTGGGTTTTTTGAATACTAAGGAACCTATGCTGGGCACATGTTTTAACAATGACGCTCTACCCCTAGGTGGCAGCACCAGATACTGTTTTCTTTTGTTTCACTTTAGCCCAAAAGAATTACGTTATGAGCAAAGAAACTTTTAGTTATATGGATGCTACAAAATAAGCAACCTACAAGCAGTTTAAAGCAGAAGCTAGCAGAGTGCATCTATAGAAGCAAAATTATTGAACTTTGCTTTCTGTATAATACAAGCCAGACTTCTTTACCTCCTTGAAAACATTTTTCCAGGTAATACTATATTTTAAAATATCGAATTGTGTATTTTCTTACAAAGACTTGTCTAAAACATTTGTCTGACATTTGTCTATTAGAATTAAGAAACAGTTCCCAAGACAGGTTCTCTGAATATGTCAGTAATGCAGGATGGTCACTTCCTTGTAGATTCATTCTGAATTTTTATCATGACAAAAAACTTTACATTTGTGTTTAATACTACGTGCCTGTTTTTGAAGTTCAAGAACATGTCTCTTTCCCCTTTGTTTTTATCTTTTTAATTTTCTGAATTTAACAAAAGATCAGAAGCATAAACATTTCCTTGTGCAAAGAAGAACAGAAAAGGAGTTTTGCGTGTGAAACCACCTTCAGATCATGTAATAAATTAAGAGCAGTTGGACAGTCACCCTTGTCCATTTCCCAGCGTGCTCTGTGTGCTGTTTTCTGCTCCCATGATGACAGCTTTTGCTTTTTAATTCCCTTTTGGGGGCAGAGCCATCATGACTACTGGTCCTTTCCCCTTCCTTTATCTTGGCCACTTCTGCCCCCTCCAGCTCTTCCCTTCTCACTTAAAACAGATCGGCACGTCAGCCATATCTGACAATGTCTCGACTCGCAGCATACCTCCAGCCCCTCTTCCCTGTGTTTGAAGTCCTTTGGAGTCATGATTGGTAATTTCATTGACTAGACTTGTTAAGTCTTTCAAAGTTGTTTTTCTTTACCGTGTTGTTTACACCGTATACTGTGTTTTACTGGTTCTACTTGTATTACTCCTGATCAGTTCATACGCATTTCCTCGGGTTTCTTTAAATCTGTCTTTTTGTCATTTCTCGCGAGAATGGTGATAAATGGTAATAAAATTTCACACCTGTGTGCCATAACTTGCCCAGCAGTTCCACAGTCGATATGTGAGACACACCCTTAGTTTCCAGTTGTTTGCTGCGGTAGAACGTGCAGCTATGAATATTTTTGTGCATTTTGAGTCGTTCTCCATCCTTTTTTGACCATTTTGGGGATGCGTACATAGTGATGGTATTGATAGGTCTTCTGTCTTCTGAGTTTCGGTTACAGTCTGGGAGTATAATTTCGAATTGTTGGCCTACTGTTAGTACGTTTGTCCTCCCATATTCAATTTTCATTGTTCTTTTCCTTTTAAAAAAAAATCTTGTAATTCTGATGCTTATGAGTGGAAACCTGGATTGCTTGAATTGGCATCTTTCTTGTTAGTGATTTTGAGCATTTTTTCATGTCATTGTTGATCGCTTGAATTTCTTTCTTAAGAACTTGAGTTCATATTTTTTGACTGTCCTTCTCAGAGAATGGCTCATATTCTGTGTTTGAATTAGTTACCTTGTATTTCAGACATTGATTTGTGAAACTTGCTTCAGAGAGTTACCCCCCCCCACACAATTAATCATTTTCTTTATAATTTTAATTGCTGTGATTTTTGTGGGGTAATCACTTTTAAGTGTTATCTTTCCAAATTGCCTATTTGTCTTCTGTGATCTTCTCTGTCCCTTGTTTTGTCATGAATTCTTCCCCTTTCCATGGTCCATGGTTAGAAACTTTCTCATTCCCTGCTCCTCTAATCTGTGATGTGAACTCCTTTGTTCAGATCCTACAACCATTTGGAGCTTTTTGTGGTACATGGTGTAAGATGTTGTTCTGACCCTGATTTCTACCAGACTGCTTTCCAGTTCTCTGGGGTTTGGAGATTTACCTAAACCTATGCTGCTTTTGCATGCCATTTCTTTTGGGTCTTGTGTACCCAATCGCTTCTGTTGTTAAATTTTAAATAGACATGACGATTCCTGCTTTGTGTGTTATAGTTTGTGCTCTGACACTGCTAGTGTCCATTCTCTTGTGTCTCTTTTCTGTTATTTTTCATAAGATGTTTTCACTTTTGTTCCTCCTTATGAAATGCTGTTTTTTCCTTTGCTCTATAAAGTGACACTTTTGATAGTTTTGTTGGTATGGTCCTGAATAAGTAAATTAATTTAGATAGTATTATCACTTAAATTGGACTGGCCAGTTGTGAGTTTTACTTGAGGTGGAATTATTTATGTCTGTCTTTTTTTTTGTGAAGAATGTTTTATAGTTCCTGTCTCTGATCTGTTTGGTGGGCTTCCAGATATTTTATGTACTTTCTAGTTATTTTGAATGGATTTCTTCTTTGTCTTCCTGTGGGTTTTGTTGGTAATGTATAGAAAGGCTGGTCATTTGTGTTGGCTAATTTTATATTGAGCTGCTCTGCTGAAGTTACTGTTTCAGTTAGTTTATTCTCTAGTTTCGTATCATCTGCAAAAAGGAATCATTTTGTTTGTTCTTCACGTGTGCCTGTTCTGTCATCTTCTCTTTTCTTGTCATGTCGCCTTGGTTGTGGTTACAGTCATTATGTGAAGTAGTACTTGTGATCATGGGCATTATTGCTTTACCCCCGATCTTACTGGAAAAGCCTCGAGCATTTCTGTTAGAGGCTTTGTACGCATTTACTGAAATAATCAATTTTATTGTTATGGTCTTTTATGATCATGCTTTTCCTAATACTGGATCCCCTCTTCATTCCTGGCGTAAATCTAACCTCTTCATAGCATATGACCTTTTAAATATGCTCTGTACTCTCTTTGCTAATATTTTTCATTTGGTATTTTTGTTTCAGTATTCATTTGGGGTAGTGATACATAATTTTCCTTCTCTGTTTTATCTCCCAGATTTAAGTATCAAAATTATATTTGTATCATAGAAGGAATTTTGTAAGAATTCTTTCCCTTTTTTTACATTTTTTTAATATTGGAATTAATTTTATTTCTCCTTCATTTGTTTTGAAGTCTTTACTTTTTTTCATATTTGACATTTTTTTAGAGACTGTTATTTCTCCCAGACTGCATATATAACAGGCACTCAGACAGGATCAGAGTGTGTGCACAGTTTTATAGCTCTTTGGTCATAGTTCCATATTGCTCTGCAGAATGGTTGGATGAGTTCACAACTCCACCAGTAGTGGCCCAGTGTTCCCACATCATCTCCAACACTTATCATTTTCCTTTTTTGTCATATTTTTTATCATAGTCTGTCTGATAGGTGTGAGATGGTACTTTAGAGTTGTTTCAATTTTCATAGCCCTAATCGAAAGTGATTTAGAGCATCTTTTCAAATAACTACAGATAGCTTTGATTTCTTTGTCTTAAAACTTGTATTTCAGAATTCGTCTGAGAAAATTGCTTCAAAGATTTTCCCCCCAAATTAATCATTTTCTTTATAACTTTTAAGTTTTACCTTATCAAAACTGGCTATTCATATGCTTCATCAGTTAGGAAATGTTGTATTCTTTACAAACTTGAGTCATTCCTCCATGTAGTTGAAAAATGAGGCCTTTATCAGAAACACTTGTAAAAATTGTTTCCCAGTTTTTTGGGAACCATTACATCTCATAATGCTCTATCTCTTTTTTGGTGAAAAATTCTGACCTTCTTCATAGAACTGACAGGTAAACTATTCCTTTTCTTCCTAATTTATGGCATCACCCTTTATGTCTGAATCATGTACTTATTTTGACCTTATCTTTGTATGCAGTGTAAGATGTTGGTCTATACCAGGGTTAAGGACCCTGTAACCTTAAGGCCACAGGTGGTTCTCTGGGGCCTCAAGTGCAGCCCTTTGATTGAATTCCAAACTTCAAAGAATAGATCCTTTTATTAAATGGCCTTGAGGCTGCAGGTTCTCCACCCATGGTCTGTACCTTGTTTCTGCCATACTGTTTTCCAGTTTTCCCAGCAGTTTTGTTAAATACTGAGTTCTCACGATTACTATGGTCATTCACTGCTATATTTTTATATACCTGACCTGTTTCACTGATCTTAATCAGCACCAGTTAGTTCTAATGATTACCACTTTGTGATATAGTTTGAGATCTTGTATGACTCGGCTACCTTCCTTCACATTTTTTCCATTATTTTCCTTGATATTTTTGACCTTTTGTAATTTCAGATGAATTTTATCTTTTCTAGCTCTATAAAATAATTTCTTGGTGTTTTGATTGGTATGGCTCTGAAGAGTTGTCATTTTTGTCATGATAGAGCTGATTTTATTTGTGTGAAAAGTGTTTTTTAATTTGTTCATAAAGTTCCTGGATTTGTCTTGGCAAGTAGACTCCCAAGTATTTTATATTGTCTACAGTGATTTTAAGTTGGATTTTTCTCTCTTGTTGTCCTTTATCTTTGTTGGTTAATTTAGAGAAATGCAGATAGAGCATTATGAGGTGAGAAATGCAGATTTATTTTGTATCCTGCAACTTTGCTAAAGTTGTTAACTCTTTCAGCAATTTTTTTAGTTTGGATCTCTAGGATTGTCTGAGTATACTGTCATGTCATCAGCAAAGTATGATAGCTTTGTTTCCTCACTGCCTCTTCTAATTCCTTCCATTTCTTTTTCATCTTTTATTGCTAAGTGTGGTGCTTTTCAGTTTTTCATTAGTTATATCCCCACTTCACAGATCTGTTCTTTTTCTCTTTTATTGATGGACCTCCTGATTATTTTTAAAGCTCCTTATTGCTTTTATAATTGATCTACAGTGAGTGATGATGCACCCATAAAAGTATTCCACCTGTGAATAAATGTGAAGTAATTAGGGAGATGAGTCAGTGTGGTCAGTGCAATATAAAGACAAAACTTGGCTACATAAATGGAAGTTTATTTCAAATACTCCTTGAAGTCCAAGTAATTTAGCATACTTCTTAGCTAGAGTCAAAGAGAATGTGTTTGTATGAGCAGCAATGTTGGCGTCCAGATTTTCTTTACCAAATGGACATTTTGCCCAGTTGCAGGTGGATGCAGCTTGGTATGCTCAGATAGATTAAGTGAACCATGGTGGGCCAGGAAAAGAGAAATCAGCCTCCCATTCTGGGCAATTCATAGAATTTTAAAGATTATATAACCATTTTTTCACTGTTTTTGAATAATTGAAGAAATTTAAAATTTACTTGTGAAAAATTACTAAAACATAATGAATGTTGGGAACATACAGAATGGAAAAACATTAGTACATAACAGTGACACAGATCCTGTGATGTTAGGTCAGTCTACATTCACAACCAAAGTTAACTACATAACATTTTAAAAGCAGTAGCGTTGTCTTCCCTAACAAGAGAAAGTGTCCTCACTGTGCTTGTTCCCTAACTTTGTTCTATCTGTGATCCAACCCTCACCTTTAATGTTTGTTTATAAATTCATGCTTTTTTTGCAAACCTTAAAGTGCAATATAAACAAGTCATTATTGGGATATCATTTGTTTTCCTTGAAAATGACTTATAAAGTATAAATGTATATCACATCCTTTGGGACAGAAAGATAGAACAGTGTAAAAGATTGGTGAAGTACAGTAGTTCTTAAATTTACATGTTGGTAATTTTAAAGACATTACTATTCTGGGGACATAGGGCGTCATTTTAGGAAGTGTTCAGCATTGATTCCTACAAAGGAGAGCAGTTGATTAAATCCTTACACCTGTATTTTGTCCACTTTTTTAAATGTATGCTTATACTCAAAATTAAATTAATACCTTGCAAGGTGTATGTGCATGTGTTAAAACAATTCCCAAAAATATATTCATGAAACTGGATGAAATAGAAAGGTGATAGAATTTAGTCATTAATTTACCTTCGTGATAGTCAAAATAAAAGATACATAAGTTGTGAAATTATCACTTTTTTGCTGCATTTTCAATGTACTTCTAGATTAGATAGGTATAAATCTTTTTTTCCTTAACTTTTTCTCAGATCTGCAGTTAAGTTTTTCTTTGGAATGCATTTATTCAGATATGTACTATTGAATAATTATACTTAAGTATGATATCAGGTGGTACATGTTGACAGTTGTATTTGCCAAAGATAAATTAATCTTGTTGACCTAAAATACTGGTATTTCCCTTAAATAGTTTGCCAGAAATGAGTATAAAATAATATAGTGACTGATCTGTTTTCATCAATGAAATATTGAATGTCTTGGAGATTTGGAGGCCATTTTCTTTTTTGTTGTTTTACAAAATAGGCTTTGCTGTTATTTTTGTAGTTATTCTGAGTACCTGAATTTTGCCAACCAAAAAGCCTTATTGCATTTTGCTTGAAATGCAGTTGCTGAATTTTAACCGTCACATTAGATTGCAACCTACATGCTGTTAACCACTGAGCCAAGATGAAATCGACCACTGCATTGAAACCAGAGTTGGCTGTTGTGTCTGGTCTTGAAGGTGTTACAGTATTCATGAATAGGTTTATTTTAATGGGATTTTAGTCCTTATTTTCTCTTTTAATGCTGCCATTTTGTTTAGGTGAATATTCTGTAATAGTTTTGAATGTTTTACTTTTGAGATTTTTCAATCTAACTTACAGAAAATAATAAGCATCCTATTGGATTGCCTCCTGTTTGGATGCTTCAGCAACCAAATGTATTTGCAGCATATTCCCACCTTATATTAATGCATTTTGCTTGTTTTTATTTATAAAGCAATTGTAAATATTAATCACTTGTCCATGTGATAGACACATGAGACTTAGGTTAAAATGTTCAAATGTATTTTATTTTGTTGACATATTTAAATATATGTGTGTGTGTGTGTGTGTGTGTGTGTGTGTGTTTATGTATCATTGTTTCTTAAGGTTTGTTTCTGCTTTCTGTATTCCTGGATGGGAGTAAGTTAAATAAATACACCTTTCTTTTTCCTTTCATGTTGATAGGACTGGATCCCACTCAATTCAGAGTTCAGCATTACCATAAAGATGAAGAGAATGATGCCTTACTTGGTGGCCCAGCACAACTCAGTGATGAGGAAAAATATAGGGACTGTGAAAGATTCAAATTTTCTTGCCCTAAATGTGGAACTGAGAACATTTGTGATGGCGTCTTTGATGGTTCGGTTAGTGACTTTTTTCTTACTGTTTTTGTGTTCAGACTATTGGAAATGGATGTTAATTTCTTTTTGTATTTTTTGAATAAGGGGAAAATTAGGGAAAAATGATACTGAATGGGTTTAAAGATTATAGCATAAAAATTAAGATCAGTGTATTTCTTAAAGTTTTCTTTCAAAAAAAATGAAAAAAATAAATAAGAAAACTTTTCTTTCAATATGTTTAAATATTTTTGGATTCTTTTGACCTGTTGGTCTTCATTTTAAAATTCCAAGTTGTTTTAAACTATTTATGAAAAATGCCTTAATTAGTAACTTGAGTTTTTGTGCCATTTACTAAAAACTTGTAGTAACATTTGCCTTTATCCTAAATCAAGTTAATGGGAAGGAAGAGTTTTTGAAAAGTTTTTACTTATCTTTTCCCATCCCATTTACCTCCTTTTGGACAAAGGTACTGCTCTGTTATCTTTTCTGCTGTCTTTGAATGTCAGACATAAAAAAGTCATAGAGAGACATTCCTCTCAAGAAGCACTGCCAAAAAATATATCACTGACCTTGGCTCAGGACTTGAAGGTTGGCCAACTTACTTAACTCTTCTGCACTGTTAGGCGTTTATTAGCCATTGGCAAATTAATAAGCAGTGTAGTGGTGCAAAACCTTGAAGCTGAAGGAAAATGTATCTTTTATCTAAATTAAAAGTAATTATTTTAAGTTAATTTGGACAAACAGCAGATGTTTTGCATTTTTTTAAAAAATCAAAACAAAGCAGTCTTTGGAAGCAAGTGAGAAGAAAAGGCAGACACAGATCAGCAATACTTTGCTAAATCCTTGACTTTTGCTTCATTACAGCTGTAAATAAGATAGTTAATTGCATGGAGGCTTGACGACTTGCAGATGGGCTAACTGGGGAAGAGCGGATGTCAAGCTTTAAAATCTCTTCCACCTGGAATTGCTTAGTGTTGGGGGAGGGGGAGGGATGCCAGATTGAATCAGAAAAGCACAGATTTTTTTTTTTTTACTATCAACAACATGGTGGGAGGGTAGTGAGGTAGAAAGAAATAAGGGAAACCCCAATAAACCTATTTACTTGAGTGATATGCTTACTATCTATGTAAAAAAGAAGGGAATTCACAAACATTTCCAACTGCTACTAATTAACTTCTATAACATTTTTAGTTTGAAAATTTGAAGAAATTTTAATATGCATTTCTAAAAATAGATGATATTCCTTTGTGGTATAATACTTTTTACTTTTATGCTCTCCTCTCAAAAATAAACTAAAGAACATATATTATAATTGACTAATGTCATGTGAATTATTAGTACAACTTTATATTTGACCCTCATGAGGGTAAATTTGCAGGTATTGATCAGTATCCCTGGAAAGGATATTTATTTCTGATAAAAAGACATGGTTGGTTTGTTGGAGCAAATTGATTTTTGCCATAGATTCTACTAGATTATTTTTATTCAACGTCATTTGCTGAAGGAGGAATACTGACACGTGTAAAACAATTTTGAATCAACTTCTTATTTCATGACAATGATGATGAGAAAAGGGAAATGTGTCTGAAGGGAGAAATGTTCAGAAAATGAGCTTGAAAAATAGCCAATAAAATGAATGAATGGTATTGAGCAATGAGATAGTATACAGTCTCTTTAAACATAAATCCTTACATACTTTTGCAGTAACTTCCTGTGTGCTTGTCTGTTTTTACTTCCTTTTTCTTCTTTGTAGGGAACCCAGATAGAACCCAGCTTGTTTCGTTGCTGTAATATAGATTGTGATGCTTCACCTATAACCTTCACCAACCAGCTGACCAATAAATTAATCCTGGATATCAGGCGCTGCATTAAAAAATACTATAATGTAAGTATTCATCATGAGCTCTTGTGTGTGTATGTGAAATTTATTATGCATGTATGTGTGTATATGTATGTATATATGTGTGTGTGTGTAAATATATATATATATATATAAATATATATATATTTACACACACACACATGTACACGCATATATCCACCTGGAAAGCTTTAGGATGTCTGTTCTTTTCAAAGTTTGTATGCATAGTTTTGTGTTTGTTTTTATTTTGAAATGCAGAATTTTGAAAATAATTGTTGAAAATCCTTAGGAAAGGGGCTTCTCAAAACATTAAACAGCTCTGTTGGAAAAGATTTGGGTTTCTCTGTTGGAAGAGCATCAGTTTCATGAAAGAAAAATTAGTTTTCTTAAAACCTTGGACTTTTTCTTTGAATAAAAAAGAAAAATACAGTTAGGAAACACTTCAGTATTTGAAGTAAGGACCATTTAGTCTTGATTTGAGAAAAAGTCAGCATTATGTATAGGTCTTTGAATAAATAATATCTCAGAATCTCATGTCGCTGTCTAGTAAGCTGATCTGTAGTAATTTTTGTTTATACAATGGTCCAAAACATTTTAAATGGGACTTATTTGGAGGAAGTCAAAGGAAACATCTTTTGAATTTAAGTGCAATTTATCTGGCTTTCAAAACAGAATATTTCTAATGTTGGGAAGTCCTTACTAGAAAATGGCAGAAATTTCTTATAGCCAGCAGACAGCTAGCTCTTCTTTGACTATAGAGAAAAAAAACCTTTTCATGATAAAAGTTTCATATAAATAAGTTTTTTTCTTTATTAAGACTTAACAGACTCAAAACTTCTCCTCAGTTTTACCTTTTTTGTCCTTAGCTGTTGATTGTTTGAAGTGTGGCATAGCACACAGAGGGTTGGCCTTAAAGTTAGGAAGGTCTGAATTCAAGGCCCATGTCTGACCTGCAGTGTCTTTTTGACCCTTAATATCTCAATGCTCTAAGCATTGTGTAGACCAAAGGTTCCAGTGAAGGGACTGACCAGCATCCTACCCTGCCTGAGAGTTCCCTATGTTGGTGCAGTAGTTGATCTCATCCCTGTCTTTAGCACTTTTGGTTATTTACAGATTTGATTGTTCTTTTAAGAGTTAAGGGTCATATTACTTAGAAGTTAACTTTACCTTATCATTTAAAAAGAAAATTTTATGGCAAGACATTGAAAAAAATGTTAGATTTATGATGTAGCTTTTATTTAAGTTTTAGCCAGTATAAAGCACTCTTCTTTACCTCCCAGTTTTAAAAGTGCTGCTCCTCATCACTGTAAAGTAGCATGCCCTGGGTCTTTGATCTGGACAGAGAAATAACAGCTGTCGTATTATGGTTCTGGGTTAGTAATTTGTATTTTCTAAACATTGAAGTCAATTTTTCTCTTTTAACATTAATTAAATCTAAAGATGTAATGAAATTGAAGATGTTTCAGTGCTCAATCCTGTATCCATTATTCTGTTGTGAACAGTAGGATAGAAGGAAATTTATTTAAGATGGAGGTATCGCATACGCAGCCCACTGGCTGCCTGCAGCCCACAATGCTCCCAAGTGCAGCCGAGCCAGATTAAATACAGTAAAGTATCTAAGTTAAAATGCAGCCCCCAGGGTTCCTTTTCTACAGTTTAGTGGCTCCATTTTTTAATTTGACACCATTGATCCAAGGAACCACATTTTCTAGTTTGCTATTCAATGCATAGAGTTTAGACTTTTGTGTCTTCCAAAGTTAATTAGATCTAAATTTACGACTATCTAGTTATGGGCCCTACCGAGCAAGAGAAAATTATCTTGTCTTACATAAAAAACGTTGAATCCTCTGTCCATGTTTAGAATTTTAGAATCTTCTTCAATGAATTTTATAAAGCAGCAATTTTTGGAGGAATTCTTGTTTTTCTTTTTTAACGGAAAGAACATTTGGATAAATTGAGTTAGAGTAGTTGGATCTTTTAGGAGAAAGTCTGCAACAAATGGAGGATTTTGCGCTAACCCAGGAATGATTTCCTGCTTTGTTTTTAAAACATGTAACCTAGATTAAAGGAGCTAGCTCCTTCCTATAGCTTAAGGTTTCTAGAGCCCTGGCTGCAAAGTTGTTATCCAGCCAAGACAACTTGCCAGCTCAGGCCCTTCTTTGGGATTTGTTTTCACTCGTCTCTTTCTGTGAGCTGTCCCTCTGCTACAGTTCAGGGTTGAGCTGAATTTCCTTGTAGGGTTAAAAAGACAGAGGCTCTCTGAAGTTGGTGCCGGCTTCCTGGTATTGGCCTTGTGTTGTAGTAAGAACAGAGAGGTGCTCCATTGCTCTACAGGGTTTGTGTTTGAATGGGAAAGGCAATCTGAGTGTTTTTTCTTGGCAGGCACTCTGTTCTCCTACTCTATGGGCACTTTTTAAATTCATGGGTACCTCTTTACGGAGGTGCTTCTCATCTCTACATCCAACCTTTAATAAATTTCTGTGTCATCTGCTTCTGTTTCCCCATTTGATACCTGATAGGCTCTTTGAGGTTCTGTGCTTTCTACAGTAGGTTCTAAAATATCAGCTACATACACACTTAGATGGAACATGCCACCCTTCTACTTAGGGTCTTCTTGGAATGTTGGATTGAAACTTGGAAGGCATTTAATCCAACTTCCCACTCAGACATTTTCTTTGTAGCTCTGTCAGATTATCCATTAGTGCAGTAGGGTTGTGAAAGGTGGTGCTGTGGATAGAGCACTGGCCTTGGAGTCAGGAAGACCTGAGTTCAGATTTGTCCTCAGATACTTACTAGTTGTTGTCACTTAACCCTGTTTACCTCAGTTTCCTCATCTGAAAAATGAGATGGAGAAGGAACTGGCAAACCACTCCAGGATCTCTCCCAAGAAAGAGTCAGACACAAGTAATCAAATGAACAACCACAATAGTTCATGAAAATAATCATTCCTGATTATCTCTTCTCATGGAGGATTGAAAATATGAGTAAGTGAAAGACTAGAGTACTCAGATCTTATTTTAGGTATTAATTTTAATGTGATCTCTTAGAAGATTTTTAGAAAACTGCTGTCAAGGATTCATGTATGAACTTCATATTCGACTTAAAGGCTCCCTGGCCTATGGAGGAGATGTTGATCAGTTTTTTTCCCCCCAGTGGCTAAATCTTAACAATAACAGATAATCAGAAATAACCAGTTTTCAGTAACAGAAAGTTGACCTTCTTGTGTCAGTCACTATTCTAGGTACAACTGTAAAATAGTCCTTGCCCTTAAGGAATTTATATTCTGGGGGGGAGTGTGTGTGTGAGTGTGCACGTGCACGCATATACATACACGTGAACATACATACGGATTGCTGAGGGTTGGAGGGAGAGGACATCGGAAAGTGATTCCATGACTTGCAAGTGAATTGGATTTAAGTGAAAGAGTCTGCAAAGTCACCAGCTTCATTTTCTCCTCCGGAGCCATCTGGGTCCAGTGGCAAGACAGAGATCAGGACAACTGGATGTTGTGGAGACCTTGGCCTTTTTTCCCAGGTCTTAGTTGGACTTGAGACAATGCTCACTCGGTGATTAACGCTAGGTAAGAAATGGGGCAAAGAAAGGCTTCTTTTACCTAGTCCAAAAAAAAAAAATCAGTCTAGGAGGGGAAGACCCTCAGGGGATCTGCCCACATCACTCTGTTTCATGGGGCCCAAACAGTGACCTAGTGAGGCTGGGGCTGGGACCTTTAATCAGTGAGAGCCAGAATGGTCCTTACAAAAGATATCCAGCCTCCCTCCCTTACTTTTTTTCTTCACTCTTATTTTAGAATCAGTTCTTTGCTTTAGGAAAGTCGGCTTGACAGTGATGGAGAGTACAGAGGAGGAAAGTCAAGAAGACGAATTAGGAGGCTGTTTTACCGGTGCGTGTGAAGTGGTGAAGGGCCAGACTAACACATTATAATCCCTCTCATTTATATAGTGCTTTGAGGTTCTTCATGTATGAATATCATTAGCATTCCTTATTAAAATTGTTTTAGAGGAGAGAAGGGAAGAAATGTAGATATCACCTGATAACAGATTTCTTTCATGACTGTGTCACTCCATAGTAATGGGAACACAGTATACCTTGCCAACAGATTTCTATCATGAAGTTGTAACATATTTTTTCTAGAGTCTAAATATAATATAAATAACTATAAGTAAAAAGCAGTGGCACAAAGTGCCATGTGATTGGCTTAGCTAGAAAAGCTAATTACTGAAAGTTTTCAACTATTTAGATATTAGGGTAGTATTTCTCTAAACGGAACTGTTTCATTTTTGTCTTTTGTCTTTTTGTTCTGCTCAGCCCAGTACTGGGCACATAGTAGGTACTTAAATACTTATTGATTAATTGATTGACCCAAAAGCTGTTTTGGATTTCACAGCCATATGCACACTTGCACTTTCCCTTCTGGACTTATCAATATAAAACAATCAGAATTTAAATGAGAAAAAAAAGCCCTTTAGGAATTTTAGAGAATGACTGAGATAAGCATTTTAAGCAGATTCAGTATTCTTTTGAAGGCCTTAAGTCAAAGTTAAGGCCAACTCAAAATCTGTAGCAAGCCCCAGAACATTGCCAGAAACCAAGCACTGGTGTAGAGGAGCTAGTTATGAAAGAAAGATAAGGGTTTGAAGGAACAGAATAGCTCTGAATAATTTTTTCTTCTTTTAGAAGGTATAGAAATCAATCTATATCTTAAATATCTTATTGTATTCACTACCTTTTTTACATGGCAGGTGAATATAGTACTTCATCTCACATTTATTTAAGACTCAATTCCCCATTTCTCATTGTTTTTAAGCATATACATAAAAAACCATTGTGTATTAATATTTTTGTTAAATGGCATTCTCTATCAAAAATTGTTTATAGTACCCCTGAAATTTTCAGTGCAGTGCTTTTGTCATATGCTGGTCTTTGTTGATCCCATCATGTAGTTAAGTATGAACTGATGTCTTCAAAAATCATGACAAGCCAGTTTAAAAATTACATCACTAAGCTTTCGCAGTGTTTTTTTAAGATTCATTTTTTACAGTGAAAATTGATCTATAATCCCTCCCCCCTTTAAATTCTGCTGTGGAAGAGCAAATAGACACACAAAAAGAGAGAAACACTAGCTAATCTAAATTGGGAAATGAAGAAGGCTTTTTTTAAGCATGAAAATTTCATCATCTTGTCAGCTGGCAGAATGCCTGCTGTGTGGATTCACAAAGGCTAAGAATTACACTTTCATGAAATTTTCCTCACTAACTGCCCTGGTTAATTTGAAAGATAACCCACTGTTCTAATTCATTCCTCATTTGGGCGGTGCAGGTTTTATCTTTGATCTGACAAAGCATTTGTGTTAATCGTTTTGGCCCTCTACTAGACACTCTTGGGATTGTGCTTTTACAATAAATGTGTCTGTGATAGCTCTTTAGTCTATTATACTTACAATAGATCCATAGAACTGGTAATTAATTCTGTACTGCTTTGGAAATGGGAAGAATAGGTGTAGCTCTGTCAAGTGCTGCTGGGAAGTTTGTTTAGCTGGTTCATTTTTGAAGTGTTCCCCTCAGCCGTCCATGAAGCATCCACAGAAGAGGGAGGCTGAGATTTAAATGCTTGTCTACTCGGACTACTTGCTGATAAATGGATAATCTGACCCTCTTGCTACCTGGGTGGGGGCAGGGAAGGGTAGAGTGTGTCATTTACTTGATCACCAAGTACTAGCAGCCATAATGTACATTCAACGCTCATTGAAATAAAGAACCATTTGTTTCTAAAGGTGGAGACTCTGTGAAATAAAGTGGCAAGAGCCAAACAAAATAATCCCAATTTAAGCCCTTCTAATAGATATGCAAACCTAAGCTTCTCTAATGGATTCCTTGGCATATGAGATCTGTGTTTCTGGTCACTCTCAGTGCCTTGTTACTCCTGGTGACTTATGAAGGAGAGTTACTTAAAAGGCTGAAGTCTTTCAATTCCAGTGTCATTTTAAAAGACCCGATAAGAGATGGGCATACCTCGTTTTCAGAAAATTGTGAACTCTGCATAAAGTTGGTGCTTAATGATTACTGATTGGATGATATCATAGGGCCATAAATTGTATATTTTTTCTTAGAATGTCACCAGAAAGAAAAAAGGAAATAATAGAATCCCAGAGTTGGCAAGAAACCAGCCATTTATTCCAGCTTGAAATGTAATCCCCTTTATAATATCTCCATGTTATGCAATTATATAGTTTTTTTTAAGATTATCAGTTATTTGAGGATGGAGATCCTATCATCTGCTTGTTTACATCTTTGTATAGCCTATCATAGCACAATTCAAAATAGGAGGTGCTTAATTAATATTAATTGATTTGATTAATCAAAAGTTCAAAATATAAAAATATTTTCTTAATATTCTTCATGTTGTTGGCAGAGTTCAAAATGGTATAAAATCTTTTGAGACACAACCTTTTAGGACTCTTTAAAAATAAAGCCTTTTGTATTTTATATATAGATAATATTTTATTAACCAGCATTGGATTTGTCTTTATTTTTATGTTGTAAGTTATCTATCTTCCTATGTTAGTATGCATTGAAAATAAGAGACTCTTGGTATCTGCAGATATTAAATTTAGGTGTAGACATGCTTCCTCTCTTCTCCCTCTATACATGCACACCCACGTGTGCACATGTAGGCACACACACGTGCACACATGCACACCCCCATGTGTGCACACATACACACCATGTGTGCACACATACACACATGTATGCAAGTTCTAAAAAAGGAAGAGTACTAGTGGTTAAAAAAATCTTCTGGCGTAGAAGTACATCCCTTGTCTTGTGCTACTTGCCCAACCCTTGTGCCCCATCATACCCTTTCCCCATCCTTGGGTGAACTACTACTTTCATCTCAGCCTTTTTGTTTTGTGCCCCATGAATATGGTATTGCAACAGGAAACTACCACCACGTAAGTGGGGAAACTCTAGGTTTTAGGAACATTACCTGTTATTCGATAACTGTGTACTATTGAGCTGCAAATATTCAATGTTCATTAGCTCTCAGACTTTCTTGATTCTTATCTGTGATGAGGTGGGCTGGTAGAGTTTAGGTTATGGATTATAATATATAATAGCACCATCAATACATTAGTTAAGATTGCTTTAAATAAATTTTTAAATGTAGCTATTGGAATTATTTTCTGGCTTCTGCATTTATATTTAAAACATTTTAAAAGAATAAATTGGTTTTTTTCCCCTGTAAAGACTCTAACAGCATAATTGTAAGTGGTACAAAAGAGTGCAAAGAAGCAATAGATACCTGTACCACCCATTCAGTATCTCAAGAAGCAAGTTCATAGCTCAGTATTGCTTCATATATTATAATTTCTTTTAACATTATAAAAGTAGTCCTAAAACCACATTCAAAATTAATGAATCAGGAAACATTTATTTTTGCTAATCTGATTCTGGTAGTAAAGAACTTTTTGATATGGAAACTAAGCATTAGTAGACAGCCCCATTTGAAAAAGATATATCCCATTAACATAATAGAATCTTACTGGCTATAAGAAATAATATAGTAAATGCAAAGAAGCAAGGATACAATGTGAAATGAACAGAACCACATAACCAGTAGCCACAATGATTATAAAAGTTCAAATGGAAATTTTAAAAAATTGAAACTTGAGTGTTGTGAAATGATACTGACCAAACTTGCTCTGAAGGAAGAGTTATAAATACCTTCATGTCTTCTTTTGCTCAGGTCGGAGGCTATGGATGTGGAGCAAGACAAGTGCTGGCAAGCTTTGTCAGTGTGTCAGTTTCTCTGTACTTCCCCCCCAAGCTCCTTTTTCTTATTCTTTGTTATAAAGGAAGGCTGTCAGGGGGAGAAAGGATCTTGGGAAGTATACATTGGGAAATGTAGAAGTTAAAGCAAAAAATACCAATAAAATTAGTTTTAAAGAAGAAAAAAGAACATCTAACATAATTGGTTAATTACTGAAAAGTTAAATCTGGTTGTATTGTTAAATGGTTTACTTTAAAAAGCCAGATATGTCAGACTGAGATATATAGCTCTTAAATGTGCAACCGTTTAGGGCTTCTCCATGTAATGTTCTCTAGCATATGATTTTTTAGTATGATAAAACTGTTATAACTAAGTTTTCCATTATATTGATCTATAAGTTAAATCATGATTTGTAAAATATACCAAATACACAGAGTGCAAAAGGAACTTTAAATATGATAGCCCTGCGAAGGTTACTGTCTTTCTACTGAGGCAAATTGTGCCAACTGCAGTTTACTTGAACTGCTTATCTTACATGGTAGCATAATAGCTCCTCCACTAAGGCTGGCCCCAATGCCTCATTGTATTTTTCAAAGGCTGCGCCTGCAGAGTGTGAGTTCTCTTCGATCCCATAAAGGAAGATAGTTTCAAATAAAGACTCGCTAACAGGTGATGCTTTTTCTCAGACATAAAAGTTCATAAAAATCAGCTATTAAGGTGTTATAGGTGTTTGACTCTGTGATAGTGGAGAGAGTATCCCGTGAACTTATAGCTCTATGAAGTATTGAAGCAAGTATTTTTGTAGTATCTTTGTTTTTAGTATGACATTTAATCATAAAAACCCTATCCTGCCTTGATGATAAACCAGAGGAACTCTGTAGAACTACATGTCACAGTGAATAGAATGCTGGGCCTGGAGTCAGGAGAAGTTTGAGTTCAGGTGTGGCCTCAACAACTTGCTCAGTGTTTGATTTACAAGTCACTCTATTTGCCTTAATAATGACATCAGCTAGGGTTGTTGGGAAGATCAAATGAGAGCTTATGTGTAAAAGTGCCTGGCACGAAGTAGGCACTATAGAAGTGCTAATGGTTTTTGTGGCTGTTATGATGATACCCCTAGGGAAACCCTGGAATAGGGCAGATTCCAAATGGAGATAATGCCATCCCTCCTTGAACTGAGATTCATTATCCCTCTCTGACTCTGAGGTCCATGATCTATAACCACTAGATCAGGACCTCAAGGCCACACTTGACCTTCTAGGCCCTCGGGTGCGGCCCTTTGCCTGAATTCAAACTTCATAGAACAAATCTCCTTTATAGAAGGATTTGTTCTGTAAAATTTGGGCTCCCGCAAAGGCCACACCCGAGGGCCTAGAAGGGCACAGGTTCCCCACCCCTGCTCTCAGTGGATCTTTACTGCTGCAGTAGAAGGACGTAGGACTTTAACTCTCAGAGATTCCAATAGTAGGAAAGAACTAGTTCTGCTACAGGGAGTCAGTTTTCAATAAGTCAGGGTTAAACCAATATCCAGCCATCAAATTCTGCCACAGTCTCCTCTCTAGTCACAATGTCCAAGGTTCCCCTCTGCCCTCTTGGCTTCCTGCCTCTGGAAACTTGCCTTTTCCTGGCTCCCAGAACTTTACTTTTATGATTTGTTTCTAACTTGTAATCTTTTCCCTTGTACAAGAATCATGCCTGCTCTCATTTCCAGTTGGCTATTCCATTATGGCCCTAAGTGTTGTGCCACAAAATGGACATACTTGGTGAAGTACATCGAGCAGGTGGTGTCCAGGTTTGGAACAGAGAGAATGATTAACATATCAAATAGTATAAAAATGACTTAACCTTGAGCAAGGTAGTTGTAGAAGATAAGCCATCCTTTCACTGACAACTTAGCACTTCACTCCATGCAGCATTCTTCCTGACTTTAAGACTGCGCATTCACCCTGTGGCCCCCCCAGCCAGATGGAGTAGTCTCAATGAGCCTTGGCTTGACCTGCTGTGATTTGGTTTCTACTTTACCCCCAGAAGGGGGTAACCACTGATACACTTTATCATCTTTTCCCAACCCATGGCTTAGGACCTGGCATTTACAAGACAGGTTCAAAACTTCTGGATCATTTCCAGGCTTATATTTTCAAATCCTAAAGTGTCCTTGAGTTTCTTTCACTACCTAGCAGAGGATCTACAGTGGTTCTTGAATAAGGGCACGTTTCTCAGAGACCTCTCTTCTGAGGACTTGATCTGGTCTGGTTTGAGGGGATCTTGGTGTGTCCTACATGTTGGGTCACACTCCAACTTGTATATATCCCGTTGGATAAAAATTCTCTCCCTCTCACAAGCTAGTATCACAAGTGGCTCTTGCCCTTCACCTTGTTCTCAAAATTCGAGGGAACAAAAGTGCTCAGCACTGTGATTATACCTGATGCTAAGCTATAAAACTAGGTGAGGTTGAATGTTGTGATTCATTGGTTTTTAAAAATGCAATTTTAGTATAAATTTAATTACATAATATGATATAATGCTTAATCACTTAAATAATCTAATCAAAACAAATAGAAATTATTGCACAAAATGAGAAATACAAGCCTATAACATCTAAATAAATTCCTTGCATTTTGATTTTTAAAAATGTGAACTTTAATGAAAATTATTTGTACTATATCCCTTTCCAGTTTTTTCTCTATCTGTATGTATGAAAAGGGTTTTTTGGTTATTTTGAAAATGTAATCATAACTCATGTTTATGTGTTTTCTATTTCTTAGGTCCACATCATTTCACATGTCTTTTTTTTTGTATTCTTCATATTTGTCTTGTTTAGTAGTTTGATGATACTTTTTTAGTATTCCATATTTCATTCAAGTATTCTATCATTGGATATTATAGGATGTTTCCATTGTGTTTTTCTTACTTTCCTTTCTTCTCCTTAAATAAGATCTTAGATTTTGTCAGTTTTCTTATACGATTTCCTCACACTCGTAAGGTAACATTGGTGTGCTTTTTTAATGCTACAGAATACTATAGGAGTACTACAGCATTGTGCCAAATGCCCCAAAGCAAGTGAGTAAAAACAGAAAACTGTGCCAAAAAATAAGAATTTTTCTTTTTGGTTTGACTTCTCCACGTGTGTATTCAGGGAAGACTGGACTTGAAGCCTATCTCCCATCATCCTGGCTAATAAAGTGAAAAACTAAACCAGGACAGATTTCACTTAAACTCACATTATTGCCCTTCCTGACTTCAAGAAACATGCAGTGCTATCAGTATTCTGTGACAGATGTAAAAGAAAGAGAATTATAGACCATTCGGTTTGACTGGAAGTTATTTGTGACATTACTGTGTAGAAATGTGCCCATTTCTGGTATATATTTACGAAAACTTAGATATTTCTTCCCAAGTTTGGAAAAGTATTTGTGGTAGCTCTGACCTAGTAAAGTAGAATTAAAAAATATTTCTGCTTAAGAGAAAACTAGGCATCTCGCCTTTCAGACCCATACATATAAAATTACTTCTCCTCAAAACCTCAGATTTCTGTTTGCTAAACCAGACTTTCTCCAAGTACAAAGATGGTTATGATTTTTGTCTGTTTTGTGTTGCTCAGTGTAAATAGAAAATTATTTTCCATTTCAAAGATCTGGGGGCTTAGATTACCTTTTAGAGGCCTTAAATGAGTATTTGTTCTTCTGAAGGACCTAGTTAGTAAGATGAAGATAAGCATATTACGTTTTCAGTTATGCCCAGTGTTTTTCCTTTATTTATTGTAGGTGGTACATAAGTAGAAGACCCTCTGCTGGTCTGCAGATGCTTACTGGCTGCAGCACCTTGGGCAAGTCACATACCCTTCCTGAGCCTTAGTTTTCTCCTCTGTCTGACAGCTAGGTGGTACAGGAGATAGAACCCTGGGCCTGGAGTCACCAAGGTCTGTGTTCAAAACTCACTTAACCTCGGCTGCCTTGGTTTCTTCAGCTGTAAAATGGGAATGGTAACAGCAACAACAGTCCCTACCTCCCTGAGTTATGAGGGTATTTGTAAATACTGTGCCCAGCCCTGCGCCAGGCACAGGGTAAGCAGTTAATAAATACTTCTTGGACACTCATCTGCAAAATGAGGTAATAATTCCTAGTGCGCTTCTCAAGATTGTTGTGAGAATTAAATGATATTCACGTGTGTGTGTGTGTATGTGTACATACACATAGACACACACGCGCGAGTGATATATGGGTGTGTTCTGCACATCTTCCAGTGCTGTTTAAGAGTCAGCCAATTTTTATTTCATCTAGGAGGCTTGGCAGTGCCAGTGGCTTGCCAGAGTTGGATGTTATCAGCACAAGATCACCTGATTTGAAATCATGGAGACCTCTTAGTGATTTACCTCCCACTTTCCTCCTGGACAAAGTCATTTAACCTTAGTTTCCTGGTCTGTAAAGTGGAACAATAACAGCACCTCCCCGTTGTTTCGTGCATCAGATATAGTGATGTACGAATTAGTTTGCAAACCTTGAAGTGCTGTAAAAATTTGAGCTATTATTTCTAGAGACTCACTTCCCTTTTCTATTTGGAGTCTTCTTAACTATGTCTTCTGTGAAAGGGACATGCATCTCCTTGCTTTATGCTTTATGTCCGTTATTCTTCGGGCTATGGCTGAGTGGCTGCAGCTCATGGAAGGCTGGTATTTGAGTAATTAAAGTTGTGGGTGGGTCACCCAAAAGAAATGTTGGGTGGTCTCTTTAGCACCAGATGGGATACTTTCAAAGACCGCTGTAAAGGTGGTGCAGAAACTTTTACAGGGAACTCTTTTAAGTACGTTTACTTTGTTTTTGAAACTATATCTAGAAAAAAAAATCTTTTTCACTGTAAAATGGCCTTAATTTTGTGAATTCCTCTTGGAATAAGGTAGTAACGATCTGTGTGAACCCTTCCCCTTCTCGTCAGCGAGTGCGCATTTTTCTCAGGACCTACTACATGTGTGCCGGACACCTCAGAGCGCCGGAGTACAAAGTGAGGGGGAAATAAGGCTCTGCCCTCCAGAAGTTTGCAATCTGATTCGAGAGAAAACTTGCCTATAACTGGCTAACCCAAGACAAACATATAAAGATAGGTCATCTGGGAAAGGAGCCAGCTCAGTGTGAGGGAGTGGGGCTGAGAGTGTGGGTGACAGGCGAGAGAGGAACATCAGGGAAGGTGGGACTTAAGCTGGATCTTGAGGGAAGCTAGGGAATTGATGAGAGGGCAGACGCTTCCAGGCAAGGACATACCCAGTACCGAGGCCTCGGAGGTGAAAGATGTAGTGTGTCCTACTCAGCTGCAAGAGTGATTTTTCTAAAGTGTAGGTTTGGCTCTGTCACGCCTTGGTAGATGAGGCCTAGTAGAATGTTTTCTGTGTGTCCTTTAATGTTTCTAGAGCCTGTCTCTTCCCACCTTTGTAGTCCTTGTGTTTTTGTTCCTTCTGTGTTCTCTACCATCCAAATACAATGACTTACTTTCACTTTCTTTAGTGTGACTTGATGAAACTAGTCAAGGGATACTGGAAAGAGACCTTTGATGAAAGTGAAGAGCCATGTGCTCATGTACTGACTCTGACCCTTCCTTTGACAGTCGGCTAACCCTCTGGGCCTCCATTTCCTAATTTCATAAATGAGAAGTTTAAAATTAGATGTCTTCAGACATTTCTTATAACTCTAAGTGTACGGTAGCATGAGAGGTTTGCTCACACACTTGGAAAATGAAAGGGTTGGACCACATTGTTCCCTTCTAGTTCTGACATTCTATGATTTTGTTAATCTGTGAGAATGTTTCTTTGTGGGGCAAAAAATAGTCCCTGAAATGCATTTTTGCAAACTTAATTGGGCCTGTTTTGTAATCATAGCCCTAGGATGGTGGAAGTCTTGGGTATCACCTCCAGACGTAAAGTGCTCGCTGTGTTCTGTGAGTACAGTATTTAGGATTTGTTCTTATAGGTCAAGATTTCGCTTTAATTATTTACCCTCAGTTTGATGACTGTATACCAGTCTAGCCCCTGAGAAAAGAAATAATTTTGACCAAATATATCAGCGCATACTTGATTAGAATGTTTGGAACTTAGTCCTGTATAAGTACATGAATGTAAAGAGAATGGGGATTATATATTCAGCCTCCATTCTGTTCATATGTACCTATGTGAACATGGCTATAAGTATATTCAAAATGAGAAAAAATGGAAATTTAAAAATCTGTATGAGGACAGAACTACCCAGAAATAATTTTCTCTAAGTTCCAGGGTGAAGAGAGAGGAAAAGAAAATGAACATCTCTGAAATATTTCTCTTTTATATAAAACCAATAGTTTTAAAAGTAGAGATGGCTTTTATCCTTTTTAAGTTTTAAGGTATATTGCAAACATTTGATAATTGGCAGGTAATTTGCTGTTCATTCAATCTTTTTTTGCTCAGTTGTATACGTAGTAGAAGGAAGAATTTTGTATGCATCTTTTGTTATCTTTTTTTAGGACTCTACCTTCTAGCAATTTCAGATTATCAACTGGGTGGGGGTTTATGGCATTTACAGAACTTGTAAAGGCTTTTAAAAACTCAGTAGTTGCTACTGCCATTATTTCAACAATGGCTGTCACCACCATATTCTAGAGTCTCAATCTGTTAGCAACACTACCATTCTCACCTATAGAAAAGTGCTTAGATCTGAACACGACTGGCAGCTCATCAGCATCCATCACCAAGTATGAAAGGATCAGAATAAATCACTAGGGCAGAGTCCCCCACAGGCTTGTGAATCTAATACAGGTATCTGAAATGGCAGCTATAATCCTTTATTATCAATGACAGAAAGCAGTGGTTTGGGGAGCCTCCTAAGCAGGATTGTGGAGAGAAAATGTAGACACCTTCTTCTACCTGAAGTCCTTAGGACTTCTGATACAAAGTTGCAAGAAGTCAAAGGCAGGTCTGTGTATTTGGCCACCTTTCTTTTTACTCTTCACTCTCCCTTTTCCCCTTGAATTGTATCTTCTGTGGCTACTTGTAAGATTTGTTTTATTAATGGAACAATATCCTTTATAAAGAATATGAATTAAATCCTAAAAATGAATGAATTAAAAATGTGACCTGAATTAAACTTGAATGAATTTTGTGCTTACTATGAACCAAACACTGTATTAAGTACTAAGGATACAAATAGAAAATTGAGACATTCCCTGCTTTTAGGGAGTTTATTTTCTGATTGAGAGAGATGACAACATATAGCCTCTAGTGGCTAGTGGGATTGGTGCCAGTAGTGCCAATGACAGATTTTTGGTTAGAGGAATTTCATATACAGTCATTTTCCATCATGGAATTTTCATTTTTATTGGAGGTAAGAAATAGTTATCTTTTTAAAATAGGTAAGTTCATTTTTAGAAGCCACATAAAATGGAGATTATGCCATTTGCAATTCATGGGATCTGAGGATCTTAAATACTAAAGAGTTTCCTATCCACACTGTTAGGCAACAAATATAGATAGATGTTTAGGTAACCTATAGTCATGACACTGATTTAGTTCATCATATATGTAAGAAGTGATCTCCATAAGTTATATAATGACCTTGGCCCACTTGACTTCAGTGCCTAATGCTTGCCGTATATAACTTGGAAGGAATGAAATAGGATAATTTATATAGCCTGTTTACCAACTCTGTATAGAAGTAAGAATAACCCTTACTAAATGAGAGAAATTAACAATCAGTCAGTCGGCAAATATTTATTAAGCATCTGTTCTGTGCCAAGAACAGTGCTAATTGGTGCAGATATAAAAAAGGCAAAAGACTGTCTCTTCCCTCAAGGAGCTGACAGTCTAATGGAGGAAACAGCATGCAAACAAATATATACAAAACAAACTGTGTACAGGATTAAAAAAATGAGTAGGAAGGTACTTGAATTGATCGTTTTTTTCAGTTGTGTCTAACTCTTCATGACTCACTCCATTTTGGGCTTTTCTTGACAGAAGTACTTGGAGTGGTTTGCCATTTTCTTCTCCAGCTCATGTAATAGATGAGGGATTGAGGCAAACGGGTCTAAGTGACTTACCCAGGGTCATACATCGGATGAGTGTCTGAGGTCAGATCTGAACTCATGAAGATGTGTTCCTGATTCCAAGTTCAGTGCTCCGTCCGCTGACCACATAAACTACCCTCCTAGAATTGATAAGGGTGGGGAAAGATGGGATTTTAATTGGAACTGAAAAGAAGCCAGGGAATTCAATAATTGGAGTTGAGGAGAGGAAGCTTTTTAGGCATAGCGAACAGAGAAAATGCCATGGACCAACTCCCATGTGAGTTTCACTGGATGAAAGTGTGCCTGGTGGAGAGTAAGGTATAGTATGACTGGAAAGACAGGAGCGGGTGTAGGCTGGGAAGGACGGATCCTAGAGGTGGTGTATCTGTTAGTAACACGCAGCTTCAGTTTCTTAGACCTGGACACCCTGAGGGGAGGAGGCAGCAATATTTTATTAGCTGTGTAAGTAGCATCTCAGAAGAAAATCTTTCTCATGTTCATTTGTTCTTACCTTTTACTGAAAGGCTCACACTTTCCTTGTAGAAAAATAAGCGTGTTTTCTCTCCAGACTCTTGAGCAGAAGATTCAGAAACCACGACCCAAAGTATCATTCGGTGCCCACCAGCTGAAAGCAGAGACTCCTCCCACACTAATCTGAATCCCTCATTGGAGTCTTGTTTTGCTAAAATGTCTTCCCGTATGATAACCAGTGCATTTTACCCTCTAAACGTTTTGTACATTTATTTACTGTGATAATGCTAATAAATATGTTCTCTCAAAGGTTCTAGAATTCCCCAGAATGTTACATGTTTCAACTTTTCCACTCCTGCTCACCTGTGGAAGCTCCAGTCCAAACCCTTCAACAAGGTTACTGCAGGGGGTCCACCTAACATGTTGGAGGCCTGCCTGGCTTCCCCCAGTGTCACTCAGCGACCACTGGAGTGGTCTTGCTATCCTCCTGTCACTCTACTCTCACTGCGTGAACAGTTCGTCTTCTCTTTCTAAATAATACCAAATCTCCTGTCAAAATCTAGCGCCAGGAGGCCTGAATTCACATCCTGCCTCCTGCTTAGTACTTGGGATTCTGACCTCAGCCTCCTCATCTGTAAAATAAAAACCTTGGACCAGATGATCGGATTCTCTAATTCAGCTTTGGTGAGGACGGTGAGGGAGAAGTGGATGGCTATTTTCAGAAGCATTTTTTATTAGTTTGTTACCTGCGTGATTAACAGAATGACTTTTATTTCTTCCCCTCATTGCTTTCTTACTCTTTCACCAAAGGAGCCAAGTCAGATTTTCCAGTGTCTGCAAAAGGCTGGTAGTAGGTCATGTGTTTCTCCTAAGCTCCTTCGGAAATGAAACTTTCCCATTCAAAACTGGGTGGCACTGCCCCTGTCTTTGTTGAGGAACCAGGAAAATCAGTCCTGTGTTGACTTTTACCATTACAGTAGTTATCTCATCTTCAAGTGCTTTGAATGTTGTTGGGAGCAGACTGGATGTAAGCTTTCTGAGGGCATATACTAGGCCTTCACAGTCAATAAAACCCTCTATATTAACTAATACAACACCATACCCATTACTCATTCAGGGCTGTCAGTGAAATTAAATATTTGTGGAAAATCATGTTTATTAGAAACATCTGATTTTCTGTCTCCAATAACAAATATGTGGATTGTAAAAAGAGTTAATGTTCCTTTTCAGCCGAACATCTGCCTGATTCTTTATTGAGACTCAGGTGGGGGTGGCAGCTGGGGAGATATTAGACTATTCGTATGGGAATTAATGTTTCACATTCATCCTATCTTTATGTCGAAATTGTTTTAAATGTTAAATAGTTACTACTGAGGAACAAAAAAAAATTTCAACCGTTTACAACAAATGCCTGCTGAGTGCTTTGGAAGCGTATGTGTTTACCTGGACATATATGTAATGTCCTAACACGTATTCTTCCTAATTGTTTTATCAAGAAACCCAATTTGATGGAATCAATTCTGAAGCACTGCCAACAAGTGTTTGCAGAGTATTTATCCAAATGGTCTTCTAAAGATTATTTTTTTTTCCAACTGTGCAGTGAAATATTTGGAGTAAAGGTCATTTAAAAAAATTTTATTTTTGGTACAGTTTTAAAAGCTGTGTTCTAGACCGTGGGGAAGAAGTCAGCCTTCCTTGGTTGTGCGTTTTGTTAAAAGTCAAGAAACACTGTTTTTCTTTTAAAGTAGACAATCAAAATAAGCAGTTTGAAGAGATGAATTTAAGACAGCAAAAATTGTTGTATCTTAAGTTATATAAAAGAAGTACTGTACCATGGGCCAGAAAATGTGTATTAGTGATGGTTCAGTTAATGAAGGCAAAAGCAAAATTAATACTCTAAAATAAAATACAAATTCATATGACAGGATGTTTGGCCACTATGGAGCATCACACCTGAGGATTTTCACTAACGAACGCTATATTGAGTTCTTCCTATAATTAGGCGGATAATTTTTATATCAACTTTATGGTTTTCTAATTGGTTTTTTTTATAGTCTTTGTTTATGCTATTATTGGCAGTGTTCATGATGAGCAAGCAGAGAGGATTCATCATTAATTTTGGTGGGAAATAAACAACATCGTAATACCTTGTTTGGCCTTGGTTACACAAAGCCTACCTTCACAATGGGTTTCATTTTTTACTGGCAGAGAAAGAAAGTTGTACAAGATTCCACTTTTTCTTGTAGAATTACTTTTTGGGTGGGATAACAAATGAAATATGAAGAGTAGATCCCGTCTCCTTTTATTCTTTTAAAGTTAATTTTTAAAACTTAGTCACTGTGTGTTCAGAAACAAGATACTGTTAAAGGCACCAAATTGCAGAAGTCGTGCTACTTTTTCAGAGAGCCTTGGGGCCGTCCTTTGATGTATAATTGCTTTTACATCAGTCACAAGAGAAAGACAAGAATGTGCTTTCCTTGAACTTAACAGTTTGGGCAATTTTCTATAATCCAGTAAATACAAATTGTAGCTTGATTATCCATCTACGTCTGTCAAGCAAATTTTAATGGATGAATGAATGAGTCAAATCTATGCATGGAAATATACAAATGTGCAAAATATGGGTCTAATTACCAGGCTGCTGAATTTACACAAGGTCAGGTAAACAAGGCACCAGTGTAATGATTATTAATTGTTAATAATGCCTTTGGGGAAACATTCACATTTTCTCTCTGAATACCTAACAGTTTTGCCTTTCTAGTCATCTAAAATGCTATGAAATTTTCAGCTATTTTTTTCAGGTGCTTAGGAAGGGAGGGGAGGGGAGGGGAACGGAACAATATTTCCAAAAGTTCTCTTTTTTGGCCTTCCCTCTGTGATTGTTTATTAATTCTTGTGATGCGAAAAGCAAAATGAAACCTTTTTAGAAGGGTGCTACTAATCACAGTTTAAGCAGGGTAGTGAAAAAATTAATGCTCTGTAATCCACACAAACACACACGCAGAGCAGAACAGAAATGTCTTTTCGTGAAGGGGAGAAGGCCCCCTCCCCATCCATCCTCCACTGTCTTTTTGAAGGTGATTGACCTTCAGAAACACAAAACCAAGGTGGTAATAAAGAAAAGGAAATCAAAGGAGCCTTTTCTCCCCTCTGTTTACCATGGTAAGTCCACATTTGACTCTGTCTTGTAGTCTATAAAATGAGTGTTAGTAGAAGAGTAGTATCAGTGAATACTTTCTCTTAGACACGGCCAAGGGCTGAAATAATTGAGGGAGTACCTGGTTCACTAACTCTGGTCACTGCTTGGTTTGTGTAACTCGGCTGCCATTAGAGACTCCATGTATCTTGAAGATCTCCTTTCCTTGGCTTTGATCCCAAAGTCATGAAATGGAGATCCGTTACTCTTAGGGAAAATTATCTTTATGTCATTACCTTGAATGCATTTAGGAAGCGTTTTGCATTAATGATGACTCTTGTTTGTGAAACCGTACTCTTTTTACTTGTTTTTCTGGTATATCCTACCCTAATCCAAACTTTTCCTCCTTTAGATGTGAACCACTACCCCATGCTGTGCAGTTGGTTGCATTTATCATGCAATAAACATTTATCTTTTATTTTATTTTCAGTTATTTGAAAGCAGCTATCATTTCTCATTTCCTTTTTTAAAAAGCTCTATATAGTTAAAGTTTTAATATGTTTTATTTTCTCAAATTTTATTTGCATATTTTATTGGAATTTTCACTCTTCTGAATGCTTTCTGTTTTAACCACATTTCTTAATGGGATCTTAAATCTAGAGCTGGCAGAGACCTTCAAGGTCACGTAATCCAACTCACTCATTTTCACATTTGATGAAATTCAGGCCTAGGGAGTTTGATATTTGAACCCAGGCCTTCTGAATTCAAAGCCAACTGCGTCTTCCATTGTGAATTTTTTTACCTTAGTCCTTATTATTTTTACATACAGCTGTAAGATAAATACCAGACCCATTTAGTTTCTTATTTGTTCGCAGTTACTTTGTATTTATTCTGTATTTAATTACATAGATTCTTGTTCTTTTTTAAGACTTGAGTCTTAAGTTCCTGGGGAGTTGAAATAGTTTCATTCTTTGTATTTATGTTCCTAGCACTAAAGACTGTGCCTGGAGCATAGTAGATACTTAAGAAATGCTGGTTGATAAGGAAAATAGTGTTGTTAAATGAAATATGCAAATACCCTGGGATTTAGGATCCTTTCCAAACTGGGCCCATGTACTCTTTCAGATGGTCTCCTGGATCGTCTCCTACGTAAAGTCTATACTTGCATCCAATAAATACTCTGTTGGCTGGCTCTGGTGTTGTGTTTTTGGTACCTCTGTGCCATTGTCTTCTGCCATCATCTTTTCCCACCCTAAGCTGTAGAAAGTCTTAGGGCTGGGCTCCAATTCCAGCCCCATTTTGGATGAGTCTGGAAGGGACGAAGGCTTTCTTTGATGACGCATATGCCTGCGGCGTTTTGGTTACACCACTTGTTTTTGGTGTTTATTACATGCTAACTTATCTTGTATTTGCGGTTCATGTAGCCAATATTTAGCTCCATACCAGACTCTAACCTCCTTTAGGACAGAGACCCAATTTTATGCATACTTTAGATCCCCCCTCAGCACTTAGTATAAGATATTGCCCGTAGTGGAGACTTCATAAGTGTTTTTGAATAAAAAAATACATATCTTCTTAGCCCTTCCTCCCTAAACCTTTTATCAAAATAATAAAATTGAAAGAGTTGTATTTTACCTGTTTCTTCTCTTGTTCTTTTTTAAGACTTGAGTCTTAAGTTCCTGGGGAGTTGAAATAGTTTCATTCTTTGTATTTATATTCCTAGCACTAAACACTGTGCCTGGAACATAGTAGATACTTAAAATGCTAATTTATTTTCCCATTAAGATAACCAAGTAGCTAATACTGGATGAAAGCAGCCAGAAACCTAGATATTCCAGACAGTTCACTAATTGCTTATTTCTACATCAGCCATATGCTATTACTATACGCTACAAATACTTTTTAAACTTTGCTGTGTTTGTTCATATTTTGGTTCCTGAGTTTCGTAATTCACATTTATAGAATTGTCTTTGTGTAATTCACAGTTCATCCCTTAATTGTGTAATATAGCAGATACGCATGTGAGCTGCACTTTGAAGTTTAAAGGTTGCTTATTTTTCAGGCAACCTTCTAACACGGGTAGGAAAAGTATGACTGTCCCCATTTTGCAGATGAGAAAATAAGCAGCTTAGAAAGGTTAACTTTTGCCCGATGTCACATGTTTTTTAAGTGACAGTTCCAGGACTCTGAGGCCTTCCAGATTCCAAGTCTAGTGCTCTTTCTACTACATGATTCCCATATTTCTAGATTCTGAGCACAGTCAGAGAAACTGTTAAAATGCCAGACATAATAGCAGGTACAGCCTTCTTTCTTCTTACTGGGGGAAAAATTTCAATATTAAAACATATTCCATAGCTGAATTATTTGGCTTGCCTCATAGTCTAGTTCCATAGTAAACCTAAAGTCCTACTTTAAATGTGTATTAGCCTGACCTGCTTTTAAGACCTTGAATTTGTATTTTCATAAAATTTTTTATTCTTTGTTATTTATCTTCAGTAACTTTTCGTAAGTTAGAAAAGTTTGAAAGCTAGATTTTTGCCTTCTCTAACTTTATAGAAAATAATCTGGCTTTGCAGGTCCCCCTACTTTGTTGTTTATAAGAAAGATGTAATTGCCTTTAAAAAGGAGAAGAGGTATTTAAAGATTTTCAGTCTTCCAAAATCAATAATGTAAAAAATGAAGAACAACCCCCCAACTCAAGAATGAAAAGTATTTTGATTACACCATGGATTTGAACTAAACAGATGATATACAGGACAGTATGGATGGTAGGTGAGATCTAACGATTAAAAACATGATCTGTTTATGTATTTGAAGTTTTCTTCTTTTCAACTTTCATGCATATTGATAAGTTCAGCCTATTTTTACAAACAGTTCCTAATGCTATAATACGTTTTCCCATGTCTTCCATTTGAAAATTTTACTGTTATTGACTGAAAATTCAATTGAGAAATGTGTTTAGAACCCTGTTTCTGTGGTAATCACAGAAGTCAGTGGGAAGACAAGAAAATTGTATTGAAAGAAATTGTGTGCGTGTGTTTTGTGTTTCAGCATAGATTATCTCTGCCAAAATAATAGCTGTCATTTTGTTCTTGTTATATTAGTGGCCTGTAGCTTACCACTACCTCTTCTGCCTTAGTTTGCATTTGTCTATGTTTATTGCTGTCAGAAAAAGACTTTTTAAAAAAATCATGTCCAAAGTAGAATGAATTTCATGCTGATAAATTAATTTTGATCTCTTTAAGTGAAAGAATCTTGAATTATGACCCTGGTTCACCCTGGAATTGAAACAACAGATCTTAACATTCACTGACTTTGAAACTTCAATTCTGTTTAGAATTTCATATCATGCCCATCACAGGGGGAAAAAGATAGAAAATGTATACAGTGAGCCTATAGGACTTCCTGCAGTGCTTATTAATCCTTTATGGATCATTTGAAATGTTTCTAGTTTATTTAAGCTTTGCTGCTTGTATCAGATTGTTCCTGCAAAAAAAGAAAAGGAAAAAGTGATCATGCTCTGAATTTTTAAAAATGATCTCACTTTCAAGCAAAAGCACTTTCTTGCTCCATTAGAGTTGAATTTGCCAAAGTCGCATTAACACAAGCTTTACTGGGTAGATAAATGTGTTGTTCAAAGACTGACTTGAACTTTACCAAACTGCATATTAAGATTTTGTCTTTATGCTATTTATCTCTTGAATGGATTTTCTGGGTAAAATAGATTAGTCTAGCCAAAGTATGATAACTTTAATGATGAGATGCTTTTGTCTTTTTTTTATTAAAAAATAAAGATATGAATTATGACATAATTGTTGAATTTAGAGCTGAAAATGCAGGAAAATATTTTGTAAAGCTGAAACCTGTTATTTTTTCCACATACATACTGTATGAATGTTTCAACAAAATTTGATTTGGTTGATTTCTTTAAATATAGCCTAGTGATTTCTGAAATATTTAAGCAGATATAATTTTCACTTTATAAGATGATAGTTTTATATGGAGATCAAAAGGTAATAATTCAGTATTTTCTTAGAGAATATAGTGACTATTTTATCTGCCTTTTTTCAAACTGTTTAACTTATCTATGCTCTCTCTCACTTTCAACATACTTTAATTAATGCAGAATATTCTCTTGTTCTCTCTTTGGATTGTTTTGATATGATTTCAGTATTTGAATTAGATTTTAGGATGGAACTAATTTTTCAATGACTATATCTTGTGTGCTCATACCTGTTTTGAAGTTGACATTCTTAGAAAATAGGAGTCATGTGAATTAAATGACTTGTAGTTGCTTTATACAGCTGTAAGAATAAGTGTCTCAATTACAACTACTAGCCTTGAAGTTAATTTAACATGTTTTAGCTTCACAAAACATACTGGTAACTTTCAACTCCTAATCAGCTTTTATGCTTCAGGGAATTTAGGAGTTTTATTTGAAACCTTGAGTAAAGTAGAAGATCGTGTTTTGTTTTGTTTTGTTTTGTTTTATCTAGTATCTAGTATATTTATTTTCCATTTCCTTAAAGAAGTAATTTACATTAATACTTACAATGAACTCAAAAAGTAAATATTTTTTTAAATGACAATGAATGTACAACTGAATGTAGAGCTAAAATCATATGTTAGTTATTGAATCACTGGGGCCTTTAATAAGGAAGAAAATTTCAACAAAGCATTTCTTTAAAATTGAAAGCATGAGAAATTGCATATGCCCAGGGAAAAGAGAATCTTTTTTCTAGTAGGTAGAAATGAAATACTAAACATTTGTCTAAAATATGCATCAAGTTATTTGAATAATTTAACTTACCAGTTGTGTAACAGATAGTAGTTGGGATCCCTTGGTAAGATATGCTTTTAAAACTGTGTAATAACCTAGACTTGTAAAAATCCATCCTGAACTTATTTTTTGTTAATTCACTTTATTCTTGTCTCCTAGTGTTCCTGTGACCTTTCAGAAATGTGTAGTTTATATTTTGTGCTGTACAAAAGCTGCACCTTGGGTTGCTTAGAATAAAGCAGAGTTGAATTAAATACATAATGGTAGTTTTCTGTGGCATTCAGTTCCAGTTCAGGCTTACTTAGAGCATACCAAATTTATAAGTGAAATGTTTTTAATATGGTACAAGTTAGGGATAGGGTTAAATGAGATAGGACTTATTTTCATGGATGCAAAGGAAGAGCTGTTTGTGTTGTGAAGAGGGGAATTGTGTCTTCAGTTATCCTTCAGTCAGTCCAGTTGATGTGTTGTAGTTTTGGATGTTTTTATCATTGAGTTACATGCTTCTGAAATATTATATTTGCCATTTTTCTATGCTATTGCGTACTTAAACTCTTCCTGTAACAAATTGGAGTTCTTCCTGTGACTAGACCAGTATGACTGAGAAATTGACCTCAGTTGAATAATTTGAGAGGATCAGTTTCCATATCATTTAATCACAAAATTATAAGAGTGGAATGAGCCTTGAGAAGAGAAAGCCCATTCCTGTCCCAGAGCTTTCTCTGGAGCCCCCATCCAACAGCAGAGCTGGTTATCTAGAAGGAAGGAAGAGATGGAAACTCCTTACCGTAAACACAGGCATGCTCTGGGTCAGCGTCTCGCTTCTGCAGCTCTCTCTTCACTTCCATCTTGGGCTGTATCTTGGTTACGTTGTATATGTTTAACTACTCAGTGGTTCATTTGCCTGAAATATATATTTGATTTGTTACATCTTAGATTTTAAGCTTATAAAAAGAAATCACCTAACAGTGATATCATTTTGCATTTATATAAGATTTGACAGTTTATAAAGTACTTTCATTTGGATTACCTTGTGTCATCTCTTTCTTATTCCTGTGACATAGAAAGCAAAGGCTTGTTTGTATTATCATCTCCATTTTCCAGATAATGAAATTGGCATCAGCTTCACACAGGCTAAGTGCCTTAAAATCTAAGTCATAGTTGTAACCTTAGAATTAGGGATGAACTTAACATTTAATCTGTTCCACCCTTCCAATTGAAAGATGAGAAAATTAAGGCCCAGATTGGTAAAGTGACTTGGTCAAGACCATACAAATAGTACTTGGCAAACCCAGGGGGGAGAGACTCTCAAGTCTTTGGATTCCTGTAGTTTCTCAGTAGATATTCTCTGCCACACTGCTTCTCCACTATTGCATTTGTTTCATTTAATGTCTATGACATATTTAATGTAATTTGTATAGTCTGGCACTGTGCAACAGATCCTCAGCATTCTCAAAGACATGAAATAGTATGAATTCTCTTTTTCCATTTCCTTTTCCCTTTTCTCTTCCTCCCATATAAGAAAGTTAGGAATTAAACGAATAGACACTTGAGCTGATCTGGATACACAATTTCCAAAGACTGGTCTGGACTAAATTGAGAAAAGGGCTTCTCTTGGCTGCTTGTATATCCTTGCTGTGTCGTGCCTCAGTTTTTCACGTCTCCTCCTCTTAGTGGAAGCATTAGGGCTTTGTAAGAATAGAAAGTCATCTTTTGAAGAAGCATAGAAAGTTAGCATAAGAAACTGAGTTCTTTAACACCCAAATGCAGAAAACCTCCCAGTACATAAAAGTCTAGTAAAATTATTGTTGACATGGGGAATCTAGAATAAACTGAGACTCCATGGAAAATAAGGAAATGTGCTTTTTTGCTGGAGTATGTTTTGTGTTTTTTAAAGTAATAGTTGAAATGATGACACAAAACTTTCCTAGCAAACTTTGTGAAGGTGTCAGAGAACATTGTGGGTTTTTAATTATATTTTTTTCCATGTCAGCTCTCTGGTCAAACAGCCAGTAGTAAGTTCTGTGGTGTTCCCAACAAACCCCCTCTTCATCATGGATATTCTTTACTTCAGGGAGATTATGAAGTAAATCTTGAAACAAGTTGATTTACTTTCTATGGCAATAACTTGCCCAAAAGATGATATTGCTGGGACTGTCCGAGTACATTCAGTTGATTAAAGAGAGACTTAGGTGATTCTCCTCAGTTGGGGTTGGAACCCATGCCCCATCACTAAATCCTTAGCACTTCTAGACCTCTCCATCCCACAGCGCTTCCTGTCACTGAACCCTCAAATGTATATCTGTCTATCTAGATAGATAGATAGATAGATAGATAGATACACATATATATGTTAGCTTTATCGATTAGAATATAAGCCCTTTGAGAACAGGGACTACTTTGCATTGTCTGTTTGTGTCTTCAGTGCTTTGCACAATGTTTGGCCTATTGTAAGCACTGAATAATTGCTTTTTTTTAATTCATTCATTCCATCTTTTCTATTCATCCTTCTCATGGCTGCCATATATTCTTATACTTCACAAAATCATCGAATCTCAAATGTCATCTATTCCAATCTGTACTTGAACAGAAATCTCCTATACAATGTCTCCAAGCAGAAGTTTTCTAGAATCTCACCTCCAGTAAGAGTTGAGGGTGGGTGTTTTTCCAGGGAAATTCATTCCACTTTTGGATATCCTTTATTAGCAAGTTTTCCCTTCCACTAAGCTTAAGCCTGTCTTTCTGCAACTTCTACCCTCTGTTCTCTTATATGGAGCCAAGTAGAACAAGTCTAACCCCTGCTCCAAATAGAGTTTTTCAAATTATTGAAGACTTCTGTGAAGTCCTTATTGAGCTTTCTTTTCCCTAGGCTAATAAAGATCCCTAGTTCCTTCAATGAACTCTGATGTGGCATGTTCTTGAGGGGACTCGCCATCCATCCTGTTGACACTCTAGATAAACTCCAGCTTGCCAAAGACCTTCCCAAAACATGTGGCCAACACTGAACACAGTATTCCAGATATGATGTGACCAGACATCTCCTGTGTTTATGACACCTTTGCCCTCTGTGCATCTAAACATCTCATTAGTCTTTTTGGTTGCCATTTTGTACTATTGATGCACTCTCTCTATGTCTCTCTCGGTTTTTACTTGTGAAATTGTAAGTTTGAACCCAAGTTCAAAACTTTGTACTATCCCTGTTGAATTGCATCTTCCTTGGGCTCAGGTCATCACTCTAATTTTTGGAGATCTTTTGGGCTCCTGATTTTGTCCGCTAGCACATTATCTATTCTTTCCAGGTTTAGGTCATCTCCAGATTTGTCAAGTATGCCATCTATGACTTTATCTAAAAATGTTGAATAACTCAGGACCAAGGATAGCTGCCTAGGACACTACACTGGAGATCTTCAGTGGACTATTCACCTGAGGCTTATTTAGTTTGATATGATCTGTCCTTGGTGAATTCAAGACAGCTAACAATGATCATTCTCTCTCTAGATGTTCTCTGTAGGTTCACATTCTCAAAAGTTTTACCAGGAGTAGAGCTAAGCTCACTGATCTTTCATTTACAAACTCAACTGCTTTCCATTTTTAAAAATTGTGATATTTGCTGTGCTCTAGTCCTGTGATTTCTTTCCTAATTTTCATAGTCTTTGAAATTATTGATAATAGTTTAGTAATCCCTCACAATTCTTGTAATCCCCAAAGGGTGTGGTTCATCCAGTTCTTAGTGACTTAAGAGTGTTATCCTGAGTGTTCTCTTTGAAGATGGATGTTTCTAACTAATTTTGCTTGGCTCTGGTCAGCTGAATCTTGAATTCGTTAACATGGGTTTTCCTTTCACCAATTTAGATCACATCTAAGCCTCAGTAGAGTTTAATGAGGTAATGTTCCAACCCCATCACCTATTGACTTACTTTCTGATTGTAAGACTCCCTAGACTTACCTCTGCTGGTCTCTGAATGACGGACAGTAGTTCACAGTTGAGTTAGTATGGGAAACCTTTCTAGTTCTGTAGGATCTGCCAGAACTTATGTTTTGTTACCAATAGCCTTTATGAAATGTCTGTCACATCCTAGCCTTGATAAAGCTTTTCTGAGTTGCTTCACCATTCCCAAGGATAGGGAGAACTTTTTCTCCTGTTTACAAATGGCCCCAAATATTTCTCCTGGGAAGGATTATTGAATAAGAATGATAATGGATTGTGGAAACTCAGCAATTGCACAGGTAAATCCATATAAATAACAACAAAGTGGAATGAAAAGAATTTTAGCAGAATGTATTCTCTGTCAGGTGTACTTATGTGCCTATTGTGTCTTTACATTTAGAAAGTTACAGATAAATTGTGAGGGCTCTTTTTTTAAAAATGTAAATGCTTTTTCCACTAAGTGAGAGGAAACTGAGGATTTTTGAAAAGGGAGAGAGATAATTAAAGAAGGAAACCTAATTTCAGAGGAGAAGGAAATTAGCAAAGTGCTCTCTTAAGAACAAGGGTCCGAAGCTCCGCAGTGGCTGTGTCTGTTTAATGGCCTCCGCAGGGATTACCCTGTGAGATTCCGAAATCAAACCCAACCCTAGTGTTGAATCTTTCCACTCTTCAGGCCAAATGCATCAACAGCATTTTTCTGGCTTTAAAAGTTTATTTTTCAATTAAAAGAATATCCCATAGAAAGTATTTGTAAGAAACTGTATTCTGAATGATGAAAATTCCCATGAAAGTTTTACAAGTGATATACTTACTGGCAAATGAACTCTTCAGCCTCCTTAGATTTTGAAAAGAAATGTACAGAAGATGAAAGTGAGACCAGGAAGCAGGATAGAAATTCAAGAATCACGGAACTGGAGAGTTTGAAGGAACCTTAGCAACTATCTAGTCCAACCAGTGAAAAGTAGTCTATAAAATACTTGACCACTGATCATCCAGCCACTGCATGATGACCTTTAAGGAGTGGAACTCCTCTGCCTCTGTAGCTGGTCATTCTACCTTTGATCAATTTAAATTGTTAGGAAGCTTTTTGTGATATAAGTCTAAATTTTCTTCTTTGCAAAGAGTGTGACATAATCCTGTAAAAATAATGTCAGGAATTTTAAAATTCAGAGTGATCTGAGGGTGGTGAAAAGATTTGAAAAAAATTTAAAGCATCTTTGTTGTTAATGCTTAGCAATATTGGTGGTGGGGGGAATAGGATTGGAGAAGGATGGAAGTGGTAACTGACAGAAGAGAGAAGGCAGAGCTGCTCAATCCTTATTGTGTTTTTATTTTCACTTCCAAAAAAAAAGACTTCAACACTGGAAAATGAAGGAATAGAAGTGACTGACTTGAAGTTGATACTCAAATAATGAGATAGAGAGCATCTAGGCTGCCTCTGGTGAACTCAAGATGCTTATCCAGATAAACTATCCCTGGGTACTGGGAGAACCAGAAGATACAATTGTTGAAACACTGTCAGTGATGTTTGAAAGATCACAGGAAAGGGAAGCATTACCACAAGATTGGAAAATGGCCAGTGTCCCAATTTTCAGAAAGAAGAGAATAACCTATAAGTTATATAGGCCATTGAACTTTCCTTCAATTCCTTGGACACTTCTTGAAAACATATCTGAAGAGACAGTTGCCTTCTAAAAAGGGAAGCAGTGATTCCAAAGTGCTAGTGTGGCCATGCCAGACTGACCTCAAATCCTTTTGGGTTTTTTTGATAGGATTAATAAACTAATAAATGAAAGCAGTGCTGTAGGTTTAATTTACTTGAATTTTGGCAGAGGTTTAGATAAAGTGTTTTACTATTCTTGGTGAGAAGATAGGTATGTATGAGATGTCATTACAGCCACATGGATTCATTATTGGTTGGCTGGCTGGATTAAGTAGTTGTCCATGGTTCTGTGTCACCATGTCAGGAGATCTCTAGTGGATTGCCCCAAGGGTACGGCCCTGTGTGGCTCACCACTTTCATCAGGTTTAGGTAAAGGCACAGATGATTAAATTTGCTGATGACACAAAACAAAGCTGAGGAGGAGAGCTGACGCTCAAGATTACCGAGACAGAATCCAAAAGGATCTTGCCACGCTAGATCATTGTTGGGCTGAATCTAATCAACTGAAATTCACTAGGAATTAGCTGTCTCTACAAGATCCCTGGGAGTCATTAGTGGGATGTGTTAGCCCCCCAGAAAGCTGTGCCATCTTGGTTTGTTTTCAGAGAGCATAGCTTTCAGGATCAGGGAGGTGATCATCTCATCAGGTTATGCCCTAATCAAATCGCATCAACAGTGTTACGTTCAGTTCTGGGCACCACAGTTTGAGAAGGACTCTGACAAACTAGGAAGTGCCCAGAGGAGACTAAAGGTCCGTAACATACAAAGACCCATAAGTAAGTGAGCAGTGAGTTGATACTCAAGATAAATAACAAGATAGAGAGCATCTAGGCTGCCTCTGGTGAACTCAAGATGCCTTACCCAGATGAACTATCCCTGGGTACTGGGAGACAGGCTGGAATCTTCAAAAGCCTTCTTTCCAGAATTCAGGGAGGACTTGGCAGCTGTCTTCAGATAGTAGTTGGAAAGGTTGTCATGCGGAGAAAAGATTCGACTTACTCTCTTTTTCTTATGAAGGCAAAACCAGAAATAATATGTGGAAGTCACCAAGAGGCAACTTAGGCTTGATGTCAAGACCCGAGCTTTCCTTCGCAGAAAGTCTTCAGGCACGGACTACGTGACCATTTGGTAGTCATGTTAGAATAAGGATTCCTTTTGGGTATGAGTTGGAACAGATGGCCCCAGAGGTACCTTTCAACTGTCAAACTCTTTGATACCATGAATGGAATAGAAAATCTGGAAGAGATAATATGAATTACCTTTCAAATATTTTCCACCTCTTAAATTTGTTTAATGAGTTAGATTAGCATTCCTTTGATTCCTGCTGTTGAGAATCATGGGGAAGTTAGGGGAAAGAATTATGATAATTGACAAATGAGCTTGTGGTATAATTTTTTAAAAAGTTTAACTAGCAGCTTAGTTTATTCCAAAATCTTTGTTCTTTCTGTTGTAAATTAGCTAGACTCCCTACAGTCAGTCAAGAAACATTGATTAAACCCTTTCTGTGGACCAGGCGCAGTGTAAAGTAAGGGGATAGAGAAATAAAGGCAAAAATTCAGGTATTGCCCTCAAGTGGTTTACATTCTAATGGGGAAGGCAATTAGAAACTGTCAGTTGGAAGGGGGTGAGGAGGGAAGGGGAATGAGTGACCAAGAAAGGCTTCCTTGAAGGTGGGATGAAGAACACTTTAGAAGGTGCAGGGCAACCAGTGAAGAGCGATGGGATTACGAGGTAAAAGGGTTGTATTTGAGAAATAGCAAGTATGCCAATATAACTGGATCACAGAAAAATAGGAATATCTCATATTTGTTTAGTGCTTTAAGGTCAACAAAGCATTGTACATATGTCGTTTCATTTGAGTACATGGAGGGGGAGTGCAATATAGGAAAACTAGAAAGGAAGAGGCCACATTGGGAAGAGCTTCAATTGCCAAACCTAGGGTTTTTGTATTTGGTCCTGGAGGTAATAGGGAGCCAATGGAGTTCATTGAGCTTTAGGGAATGACCTGTATGTTAGGAAAATCACTTTGGCAGCTGAGAGAAAATAGGTAAGAGTGGGGAAAGATGCAAGGCAAAGAAACCATCCAGAAGGCTATTAATCATCAGGACATGAGATGACCAAGGTAATGGCTATATGAGACTTAGTGCTGGAGATCCCGGGAGCATCTAGTTGGAGGAGTTTCATTTATAAAAATGTAGAGAATTTGGAGTTTGGACACTGAACCATGAAGGTGATTTCATGGTTGGGATATAAGAACTACAAGGAAAAGGCTAAAGGACTGAGATCATTCGATCCAACTAGAAAGTTGAGGCATGATTTAATAGCATCTTTCAAATAAAGCGTATAAAACAATTTATTACTTAGAGAATGATAATAAACTGTTTTCTTTACCAAAACATTTAGAGGAATTGGGCATAAACTAGAGTAGGACAAATTTAAGGGTAAAGATTTACTAACAGTAGAAGAAGTTAAAACCTTGGATGAATTACAAAGTATTTAATTACCCATCTCTAAGAAAATTGAATTTAAATTTCTCCTAGGCCATCTTGCTAATAAAAAAGACATTATTAAAAGTATGAAAATGTTATTCATTGATAGTTTTTACTTTGCTTTATTTGTTTGAGCCTCACACCAATTCAGATGGGTAGGTTATACAGGTATCAAATATTATTGGCACTGTTATGTTCCTTTGAGGAATTTGAGAGTCAAAGAGGTGAAGGGACTTGCCTCTGATCACCTAATAAATCCCTAAGATAGGATCTGAGTCCGGGTTGTCTTGATTCTGGTGCCACGCTTACTTTAATACATGGTAGGGGCTACCGTATAAGAAGAAAAATCTCAAGCTTGACTAAGGGAGTTGACCCTTGTTTGGAGGTAGGTGTCCTCCTCCCCTTTCTTTTTTTTACTTGTAATGCTAATCTGATACAGCAATATGGCGTTTGATGCCCGCATGTCTGATAATAGATACAAGGATTCTACATCATATACAATACTACCTTATAATATTTTTCTTCACTCAGCTCTAGTCAGTTCAAAATGCAGTCAATCCATTGTGTGGCAGACCATATGTGATAAATCCATGTATATGGGACAGTGTTGTGGGTTTCATCTGAGATTCATATATATTTCAAGAATTTGAGTGTACTTTTCAGCTTTTTGACTCTACTGTTTTAGATATGGAAAGTATTTAGCTTGGATAGATTAATGTTGGTCATTTGACTGATTTACAAGCATTAATTTTCAGACAAATAACTCTGTGAGCCATGACCTCATTTTTATAGAGTTGGGAACCAAGGAGGAATATGAAATATACATTGGAAAAATGAGAACTGTTAAATGATAGCGATTTTACCTTATGTAGTTTTCCCTTTCTTGATTCAGACCACAATGGCTATACTTTCTTCATGTTAGAACGTTAATACTTTGAATTTTAGTTTGTTAAGTTATAAACCTTGCTTATCTTTTTTGGAAACGTGCAACTCCTGTGGCAGTAAGTAGCAATATTCCCATGGTGTTACATGTTGGCATAAAAAATTTGATTTTTCAGAACTTAAGGAAAATCCTCTAGGTTGTTTTAGCAGGCCTGACTTCCCTTTGCTGCTACTTGAACAAAACTGGAGAGAGTAGGAAGGCCTGCTTTCGAGGACCTGTATTCTTTATGGCTTCAGCAGAAGTCCTTCTCTTTTCCTGGCACCGATATTATACCTTTCAGGTAAGATAGTAGTTTCTAATTTCTTTGAGCAAAAGCTATGAATTAGGACAGAATTCAGGCCACCCCCCAAAAAATTCATTTAAATAAGAGTCTATCGTTCTTACTTATTATTGAAAAACAAAATAGCTAGCATGTATCCATGAGTCACATTTATCTGTAAAATTGGTATCCTGCTATTTATTTGTTAAATTATTTTTATCTGCTAAGTGGATTGAGATTTCTATATAGATTTTTAGCTAGCTGACGTATGATTTTAATTTTTTCTTCAAAAAATTGATCACTGTACAAGCATTAGAATGAGTTTTTAAAACCTGGGGTAGTCATTTCACTTACGTAGTACTGCTGAATTTCCATAACACTAGCCAATGTAATCCAGTAGCCAGTTTCAATTGAAGTATTACCAATAATTGATTTCGAGCAGAATTTTTTCTTGTTATTACTATTTCCTCCTCCAATGTTACGATACATAGAAATGATGAAACTTCATCCCTGGACAGAGACTTCCTTGTACGACCAAGATGAGAGAAGTTGCTTTTCTGCAAAACTAAAGAGTTTCTACTGAATTGTCTGCTAGGGAACAGCTGCTGAAAGCAGCAGAATGCGGTCACCTCCTTGGGCCCGAGCGTCCCCAGCAGACAGTGACTGTTGTGCCCTGGTCGGGGGGCTCTCTCCCTCTCTCTCTCTGGTTTTCAGTGTCATGAGGAGCGGGCAACAATGTTCTGTAATTAAGGATTCCATTAAGTTGTAGAAAAGAGCAAATGGGGGCTGTTTGTTCTCCAAGCTGGAGAAATGTGTCTGGGGAAGGGGGATAGAGCTCGTGGTGTAGAGAGCTGGGTGGGGAGACGGAGTCAGGGCTGTTTGTTGAATGTGCTGGGAAGGACTGTTACCATCCTAATTAATCAAGTTAGAAATTACAGCTCTAGTCGGTTTCCCCCCAATTCTTGTTATCAATTTTCTTCTCTCTTGAGACAAAGCAAATATAAATTTTGTGTTCATTTGTCACTCGTTCTTTGACTTCAGCATCTCTGAAAATAACAATGTAGCACAGAAGACCAGTGTTTACCTAGTTGGGATGTGGGTTGCCATGGTGTTTTGCAAATTATTGCAATTATGTTCGCCATGCGAGTCGCCCTTGGTAACTGGCGAAAAAACTGATAATCCTGTTTTGAACAAAAGGTCAAATTGCTGAATAGAAAGTCTTGATTAACTAAAAGATGTACAAAGTGGAATTATTTCCTACCATTCAGAAATAGTTCTTGATCGGGTTTGGGGGAGGGGGCGAGTAAGTACATCTGATTACTGAAGTACAAAGCCCTGAAAGGATGTTGTCTTGAGCCTTTCATGTGGTCTTAATGGCGGCTTTTTTGTCAAATTTACCCATTTGCGGCATTGAAAGAGGCAGCTGCATTTAAGCTGGAGAGATGGTGCTTTTTCAAGAGTTCAGTGCATGAAAAGTTCTCAGCAGTATCTGCAGTTTACTAGTAGCCCCTGGTCTATTAAAACTGATGTGCTGCATTTGAGCCCATAGCTCTCAGTCCTTGTGAAACCCTCTGGCTGATGATCTAATAAAGTGCTCTTACTGGGCAATCTCTGATCAGCTACTTAGAAAGGAGGTCTGGGGAGGGCGAGCTGGGGAGGGGAGGGGGAGAAAAACCTCACATACGATCCACTTGAGTGTAGGCAAGAAAGGAGATGTGAGTGGCTAAACTGAAAGGTTTTGTCCTGTTAGGATGATAATTTGTATCTAAGCGATTCATATTTCATTTTTTTTCTTGTTTTGGTGTTCTCAGATCCCTCAGCATATGCAGTGACAGCACTAGCCAAGTGAGAAGCTTAATTGTGAGCAAATTCTATCAGATGCTGAGAATATTTTTTTCTTTTTTCAGGCCTTTCAGCATTAGTTGTATTTAAAGCATATGTTGGAAAAGACAGTTTCTTCTGAGCCTTCCAGATTCTGGGTTGAATGTCATCTCTGTGAGTGTGGGATATGGGAGATGTGCAAGTGGTTGGATTTTTTTTTTAATGGCCACCTGAAAATCAATTCCCAAAACTTTTGAGAGCCTGTGTGAAAGTGGCATGAAAGCAAAGTAAACCTTAACAAGTTTGGGGATCTCCAGTCTGCATCACCTAGCAACCCCATGGCTCAGCCAGTTCTCTTGTCTGCCTTCAGTCCTGTTTACAGACTATTCATCCTGCCCTTCGAAGCCATGAAAGATGTTCAGTTTCATTAGTACCATTCTCAAGGAGAAAAATGAACAAACATTGCTTGGTGATGGTCTGAACTCCAGTCTGGCTGGAAGGTGACCAAGCTGCAAGCCTGTTTCTTAGGGCTTCCGATTCTGCCCTTATTTGCCTTTAGTGCCAGGAGGCACACATATTAAAAGATACGTCATGAATATCACTCGCATAGAAGCGCAACCTTTAAATAGACTTTAGAAAAGTAATTGGAACAACAAAACATACTTGATGAGAAGGGACTATAAGTGTTCTGCCTGGAATGTGGGTGTGTGGCTGTGGGTGGCTTTGTGTTTCCCTAAGATTATCCTTCTTAGTCCATGTTCATCTTGATGAGTGGAAGGAAAGGAAGGAGAGTTCTTTTAAAAACCAGTTCATTAATACTTTCCTTCAAAAGTTTTGACATACTGCATAACCATTAAGACTCCTCCTGCATAAGTAAATCACTGTTTCAGACCAGCTCACAGTGTTTTATGTGATAGGTCTTAAATTCACCCATTCTTGAGATTTTTAATTTTGTTTGAAAGGAACAAATGTTTAGGAGCTTTAAAAAGATGCACACTTTTATTTGAGCCTGGATCCACTTGAATATATTTGTGTAATACTTTCCCTGGCAGGTTCACATTTGGATGCCCTGGAATATGCCAGCTCAGATGATTTTTCTGTAAAGCTTTAGTGGTTGGATGTATTCGAAGCCATTAGATCAGATTAACTCATGAGGTTCCTGCTTCGGTTGGTATATACCTAATTTGATGGGGTTTTTTTCAACAAGTACTTGGAGAAAATAATAATGAAAATGTTTTTCTTATGTTATCACCACTTAAATGTTAATAGAAGTACTTTAGTGAAACAATCACTATCTTACTCTGTTTAATTCTTTTACTTGTTGAAATAAATATGTCCCTTAGTGGACATACAATTTTTACCATTCACTTGGAATATCATACATTCTTTGCTGTTGTTTTGTGGCATCCACAAGTCACATGGAGCTTCATACAAAAATATATCCTTTATGAAAGGATTTGTAATACAATAGAAATTAATGGAATGTGCAAGGAAAAATGCTTTCTGTTTCTGTTATTAAAGTGGAGCCAGGGCGCCTATGAAATCTTGAATTCTTACTATTTGTATTTTGTTAGATCTCTAACATCCACAATACATGACTGGGCTGTATGAGCGCTTTGTGTTTTGTTGACAGTTGACAGACAAAGCAAAATTATTCCTGAAGCAAGGTACTGTGTACTTAGTTGTGACCTATTATAGCCTAAGAATGTAGCTTGCCTTTGAGTTGGATGAATAGGGAGACCATTTTATAGAATAGACTTGAATATACTATGAGAGGTTTTTAGCTGCCCCTACAAAAAGACATGTCCTCCATTGAACCCTCCCCCCCCATGTAATTTTCCATGTAAAGTCATTTTAAGTATATTTTCCGCAGTTGCTTGCATGGAGACAATTTTAACTGCTCTGGTATTGTCCTACAGTGGTAAAATAAAATTGCTGGTAATTGTTGGCTTTCTGTGCACATAGTACATGCAGCAGGCTAAGATGACTTGTATGTAGCTCTTTAATGTTCCTTAGGTATATCTTCTGGTGCTCAAACCCTGATTGAAAATTAAGATAACAAGGCTGGGGTATTGGTTTTGATGTGAGGCAAAGTAGAACCTACTTGCTAATTTATTTTATAATGCACAATTGCTAAGGTTAGAATTTGTTCTCTTGTGGTGCTATTATATGTGTTAAAATGAGGACCACTGTTTTCATCTAACCTATCATAAGGACTTGGGAGTGCTCCATTATCCTTTCAGCAGGCTGATGGCAGAGCCTGGTCTTTGCACAAATGAGAAGATCAATAAATTTCAAATATCTTGTATGAAATGACATGTGATGGTACATTTAGAGAGGTGTCTTACTTAAAAATCAATCTTAATAACATTTAAAATTCTTACATTGACCTAGAAGATACTTTTTACTTGTCTGTTTCATTTGATAATTTTGTTAAAAGTATTTTTTGTATTCACTTTGTCCCCTAGTTAGTCTTTATTTATTTATTTATTTATTTTCTATGCTCTGCTCTTTCATCTCCTGCTTTGGCACCTCTGAGACTTAATAATCACTCTTTGACATGCCAGCATGTTGCTGTGTAGAGGATTTAACTTTAAAAGCAAAATTATATTTTTGTTAAAACTTTCCCCGGAGACTTTAGGAAATTTCTCCCCCAGTTTTGGGTGCAAATGTGGGTCAGAGAGCAATTTGTTTTTTGATATTTCTGGAAATCCTGAATCACAACATGTCACTCTCTAGCAGCAGCTGTGGGCCCGTACTGTGCACAGGCTAAAGGAAGACCCATTTTATACTGGTGATAATTCTGTCATAAGGAAATGTGAGTGTAAGGGAACCCCAGAATATTTATAAAGGTTACACTTAGATTAAAAGTCCCCAAAATGACTTTACTTTCTTCATTGCAGGGAATGGGATAAATGTACAACATAATGAATACCACTTCCCCAGAGTTGATCATTTTATCTAATATTGTTGATCTTTATAAGTACCCACAGTACAGAAAAGCAAGGGTTCTCATAACCCACCATACTCTTCCCTAAGGATAAGACAGTATTCGCCACAGATCTGTGCAGATTATATACATGTATATGTATTGACATAAAATTTTCTTTTCTGTCTTACACTCTGAAGTCGAAGAACCATCTCAGTGAATGTGCTGCAAGTTTCTGTAGATGTGTTCTTGAATTTTGCATGTTGTGTTGCAGAGAAGAGACAGCTTATTAATGATTTTATTTCATGAATTACACTTAATATTCACAGAATTAACAAGGCTAGTCTATTGTATGGCCTTAAAACATGGCAGACCTCCAGCTTACAAAGAACTGAATGATATAGATGCTCCTGTTCCAAGGAAATAAGAAATCAGTGAGTCTCTTGACCTTTTCGTAGTGTTGCCAACTAATATATTTGATGTTCCACAGTTCCTCATGGCAAAGAATACTGTGTCATGAGCAAACAAATCAACCTTTGAAGACTGTTGTCTGATCTGTGCCTCAACAAGAATGCTTCCTACAGCACACTCAGCAAGTGGCCATCCATTCTTTTCATAAAATCTCTAATGAGATGGGATGTATCGCTTTCCAAAAGCATCTGAGTCCACTTTTGAATAACTTGAACTGTGAGGAGACTTTTTTCCTAACATCAAGACAAAGTCCTTCCCACTTTGACTTCTCTTTTCTTCTAGTTTTACCTTCTGGGGCCAGTCAGGACAAACTTAGTGCTTTGTCCACTTGATAACCCTTCAGATACTAGAAGATCATCTTGGTGTTGCCTTACGTTTATTCCCTTGTCTAGATTTCCCCAACTCCGTTATACAGTCTTTACATGCCATGGTGTCAAAGCTCTTCACCAGCCTGATTAGGGATCTCCTTCAGCTTATCAATTCTCTTCCTAAAATGTGGTATCCAGTATTGAGCATAGTACTTCAGATTTGGGTGTGATCAAGACAGAATGGTGGGTCTCTCACTTCCTTGCTCCTGGGCATTACAGCTTTTACTAGATTCCCCATGAAAGTCACACCGTTAAAGGAAGAAAGGGTCTCTCATCTTTCCTTCCCTTATCCTCCAGTGAGTGCTGGGAGTTACTGTCTCACCAGAGAGGCAACCTGTTGTAGTGGACAGAGAGCTTGCCTGAAAAAGAGGAAGACCTGGGCTCAAGTCCTGCCTCTGAAGTATGCTGACTAGATGGCCATAGGGCATTTAAACTTCCCTTGCTCTGGGCAGCTCTCCAAGCATAAATCTGCGTTGGGAGAGGAAGTTTCCTCACTGTGAGTTTCCTAGGCCAATGAAATCACAATTGCAGACCTATTTCTAGCTGTAACTTTAAATTATTCTCTTTTATGACGTAGCCGGCCTAAGAACAGTTTTGACTGAATTTGCAGGTTTATTTCGTGGCACATGAAGGTAGTGCTTTGAGGGTTACAAAATACATCATTCAGTGTACTATTACTGTCACTTTAGAATAAGAAACCTGAGCTTCAGAGAGCGGAAGTGACTTTCTTAGGGTCACACGTCCAGAAAGAGACTTCGCCAAAGTCTAGGTCTAGAATTCTTACTGTATGTTTAGTTACAATGAATAAATAATGGCTATGGTCTTTATCATTCAGCCAAGATGACTGCGCTTTGTATTCTAGAATGCATTTCTGTTTCTTGTTGAGTGGTTGGTTAAAATTGCCTGAGTTCACTCCTAGTGTTGTTTAAATGATTTTCCTTGCTGGTGTTCTATAATCCTGGACACTTCCTCAGTAAAAGGGAAGGATACCTAGCATATGAAGAATAGCCAAACAGCCAGTATTAGTGGTGTATGTACTGTGCAGAAAGTTACTGTCTTCTTAAAAGGATAATTACATAAGGTGGTGTGTGGTAAGTGCCAAATGAATGGTCCAGTGAAAATTGTCTCTATGTGCGCAACTGCAGGAAAATATGCTTAAAATTATTTTACATGGAAAATTGCATTTTTTGGTGTCTGAGGGGAAGAGGAATTCAATGGAGATTAATGGTCAAGAAGGCTTCAGGGAACTGCCAAATAAACTGGGCCTTTAGTGATGGGTGGAATTTCTGGCAGGGAACTGAAGTAGGCAGGGACACCAAGTTGGAAATGCTTTAATCGTATTTGAAAATAATGAGTAAACTAATCTAACTAGGACAGGAACAACTAGAGTAGTTGGAAAGTTATGTTGTTCAGGATTGTAGAAGGTCTGGAATATATAAATTGAGGTTGAAAGAGGGCTAGATCTAAACCACTAGAAGTAAGAGAAATGCAAATTAAAATAACTGGTAGATTTCACCTCATAGCCATTAGATTGACAAAGATGACAAAAGGTGAAAATAGTAAGTGTTGGCGGGGCTTTGAGAAGTCAGGCGTGCTAATGTGCTTTGGGTGGATCTGCGAATTAGGAAAACAAACAGTTTGGAATCATGCTAAAAAGATCACTAGGTTGTATGTACCCTGTGACCTAGTAATATTGTACTGGGAGTATACTACCAAGAAGGTCAAAGAAAGAGCAGAAAAGTCAGCATCTACAAAAGTGTTCATAGCAGCACTTTTTGTAGTAGCAGAGAACTAGAAGTAAAGTGGTACCCATCAGCTAGTGGACTGAAAAACTGAAAAAAGTGTAGTGTGCATAAAATGGAATATTATTATGCTAGGATAAATAATGAATGTAAAGATTTCAGAGAAACTTAGGAAGACTTACACAAACTGATGCAGAGCAAAGCAAGTAGAATCAAGAAAACAATTTACATGGTGACCTCAGTAATGTAAAAGAAAGCCACACTGAATAACTTAAGAACTCTGACCAATAAGTGATCTCAGAGGACATTCTCTTAGCAGGAAGATGATGGACTGTGGCTATGAAGTCAGGCATTTTCAGAGATAGTCAAGTAATTTTTTTTTTAACTAAAGTATTTGTTACAAGGAAGCATTACAGGAGTGTGAGAGGAGTCATTGGAAAGGACAGGTTATTTTTAGAAGCATCAATAAAACATTTAAAGAAAAAAAGAGCTCTAGACTTGCAGTCAGGTGACAAGGGTTCAGTTCCCAATTCCAAACAATATATCTGTGATAATTGGCAAGTGAAGTAACCTCTTTGATCAGATGAATGAGGTAACAATTATAATTGTATTGCTTTGCTCAGGGAGTTATTGTGAGAAAAGTTGAGTTGTCGACCTTAAAGTTCTATATTAAAGTGAATTTTTATTGACTTGTTCTTGTAGTTCTATCTGACCCTTTATAATCCCAGTTAGAATTTTCTTGGTAGAGTTACTTGGATTGGTTTGCTATTTTCTTCTCCCTCTCATTTTATAGACACGAAACTAAGGCAAGAGAGTTAAGTGACTAGCCCAGGGTCATATGTGTTCATCCTTTGTTTTCGAAGAAGACCATACCATGCCATCAGAGAAATGATGACATGACTTGAACTTGACTTTGTTTTGAGTAAGGGAGGGCTGTGCAGGTCACCAGCCTCACTTCTCCTCCAGCTCCATCTGAATCCAGTGACCAGATATTCATCAGGGTGACTGGAGATGACCCAGGATGAGGCAGTTGGGGTTAAGTGACTTGCCTAAGGTCACACAGCTAGTGAGTCTCAAGTGTTTGAGGTGAGATTTGAACTCAGGTCCTCTTGACTCCTGCACTGGTGCTCTATCAACTGCATCACCTAGTTGCCCCACAGAAATACTATAGTCAAATTCCAAAGCACCCAATTCAAGGATAAAACATAAGCAACAAGAAAAAACTATTTAAGTATGGCATTGCCACAATTAGAATCACACAAGACCTAGCAGCAGTGTCACTGAAAGACCATAGATCTTGGAACCCGATGTACCAAAGAACAAAAGAACTGGGGTTCCAGTCAAAATATCGTACTCAGCAAAGCTAAGCATAATCCTGAATGAAAAGCAAATGGACACTTAATGACTTTCAGGACTTTGTTAAAACAAACAAACAAACAACCTGAACTTAATAGAAGATTTAATATACAAGAGCCAAGGGAAATATAAGGCACATACCAAAGATTGATTACAAGAGATTCGGTAAGGACAGACTGTTTACATCTGTATATATGTTTAAGTATATAAAATGTAAAACATGTTTAAGATTGTTCTTAGTAATTGGGTAGTTTGTAAAAGAGGTTAGGGCAGACCTGAGTATGATGCAACTATAAAAAGTAAAACCATTTAGGAACAGCTAAAAAGAGTAATTATTTTATACAAATGAGAATATCTGACACAGAATAACTTTTCTTCTAACAAAGAACTGTCACACCCCTAATAAATGTCTAAGGCCAAATTTGAACTCACAAAGTTGAGTCTTCCCGACTTCAGATCTGGCACTCTGTCCACTGAACCACCTAGCTGTAGACAATGGGAAAGAATTCAACATTTGTGAATATATGCTGATGTCGTGAAGAAATAGTATCTTGGAAACATTAATCTGGCAGTAATGCTCCCCATGACTTAAAGATAGGAGAACTTGAGTGAGGGCAAGTATTTAATCTCAGAGTTACTGGGGTTTGTGATAGTGGGAATGAAAAGGCTATGAGGCCTTCATTGCCTGGTTAGATATGATGTGAGAGGAATAAACCATTTTGTGTGATGCAAAAGACTAAAAAAAAAGTATGAAATGGAGTATTTCTAGGAATTAAAGAACTCTACAATTATCTTATATTGGGTATCACCCCTATTCTTTGTCCTTGTAGTAATCACTTCTGGTGTGTATGTTTTGTATGTACCACTTAGATCAATCAGATAGTTTTACTTAGGTCCTTGGAATATCCCAGCATTGGCCTATAGCCAGAAGTAACATTTGCAACAAGATTTCCTTGAGTCTGACACTAAAAGCTTACTATGATAGGTTCATCATTTTGTGGAGGTAAGTAGAATTCTTCAGATGTAAATTCTGGTAGGTCCCATCATGCTGAAAAGGCTTTGAGTATATGGATGGGGATGGACCACATGTCTGTTTCCCTATCTGTTTTATAAGTAGTTTTGTCTAAATTTTCAGGAATGGGTTAATGATACTTAGAACATATGTGGATAATCCTTTGTCTGCTGTCCTTTAATGAAAAATAGAATGGGTAACAAATTAAACACATATATTTTAGGCCTTCATTTTGTCCATAGCTGAATAAAAACCTAGCAGTTATCTAAAGACTATTGAATAGAGAGGATAGCATTCACTCTTAGGAAAATAATCAGTTTTTTTTATGCAATTCAGACTGTTAGAATCTTTGCAATAGGTTGGTTTTTTTTTTAGTTCTATTTAGAGAAATTTGATCCTTCCTTTCCTTAAAGAGAAGCAAGAAGTGGTACAATGACAACTTTGAAATCAGAAGACTTCTCTAGGAATTCTGGCTGGCTAGTCACATACCTTAAATGAGCCTCAGATATTTTGTTTTTTTTTTTCATCTACATTATGAAGGTGTAGAACTACAAGATGTGTGTGTCTTCCAGCTCTAAATCTGATTCTTGCTTGAGACTCAGAGTTCCTAAGTTGGCAATGCTTAATCACATTATCTGCATAACAGTAAATTTTTTGTCGACAACAATTCTCAAAAAAAACCAACCTACTAATTTGTAGACAGGTTGTAGTCTGCCTTGGTAGACCTTCCCTAATAAAGATGGTTATAGAATTAAACTCCTCTAGACATGAGAACATACACAAATACAATAAAGTATGTTGAAATTACAGTAACTAAGAATGCCTCAAATTATAATTTGAAATTGATTCCCCCCCTTTTTTCTGTGACCACATGAAGCCTTTTGAATTAAGTCACCAGAAAGACACTTTATCAGTCTGAACCAATAAGTATCTGGTAGTTTTCATACAATTATTTTAATGAATTTTTATCAATCAGTGTTGAGACTAAAGCAGGAGGTGATAGTAACTGAAGTTGTATTAAATCAGAGACTGTTTTCATTTCTATTTTTTTTTTTTATTCTGTAAGGTGAAAAAGAAGCACCATGTGTGGTTTTGTGATTTGCCCCATTGCAGACTACTAAAGTTCTGAGCACGTTAGGGTACATAGATTGTCAGGTGCTTTTTCACACTAATGTCTTGGTTTGATTTAGTCAATTGAGGTTAGTCAAATAAGAGTTAACAGAAATATAGTTGATAAAATTGAATTTGAACAGCACATATTGAATTTGATTGAAGTATGTTCTCCTTCAGAAAAGTTTTATTTAAAGCAAATCAAGACCAGAAACTTAATTATCAAAGCAAAACAAGAGACATAAAGAGGCAAGGGCTTCTAATATATTTTTTGCAAATATGGTTCCCATTCACACATTTATCTGCATGTTTAATTTCCATGCATAATAGCCTTAGTTATTGTTGTCATCTGTAAAGAGAGATTAACAGATAGTTAGTACAAACAAACTCAGATAAATTCTGAATGGAGAGGTGACAAAGAAGAAAAGACCTCTTTAATGTTAATTATCACTGGGAGGAAGTCTAGACAAATTACATCACCTGGGCTCTATATGAATTGAAAGGACATTTAGTCAGTAACTTTGAATGAGCTAGATGTTTGCTTTTAACACAGGTGATATAACAACTTAGGGTCTCCCTGCCTGGTAATTCATCATCCTGAATACTGAAGTTTTAATGCATTAAAAAAAATGTTCTAGCAACAACTGACCATAAGTACAGCTTTTAAAAAAATACATATTTAAAGTTATTGCCTTACATGTATATTAATGATTGTTTTAAAAGCTTGGTAATATTTTTCAGTCTGCTTGTCTTTTTTGGTTTCTTTTGTGGGTGAGGAGTCAGGCAGTGATGATGAGGGCTTTGTTTAGTCCAGTAATAACATAGCGATTTACAAAATACCTGTGTATATTATCTGATTTGATAAGTAATATAAAGTATTCTCTGGAGGTATGGAGGTGCTCTGGGTCTTTGGTTTAATTAGTGCAGGTAATTTCTGGTGTGGGAGCTCCCCGATTCATTATTTTATTATATTATATATTATAATTATTATTTTCCACATTCTACAGGTGCGGAAATTTAGATTCAGAAGTTTAGTGACTTGCCTTGTGTAACTGGAAGAGCCAGATCTTGAACTGGGGCTCGGGGCTCTGACTCAGTTTTTATTGTGCTAAGCTGTTCTTGACCATACGTTTAAAAGAGCATTCCTAACATTCCTCAGTAAATTTCAACTATATGATGACATATATTCACATTTATCATTGGATATTTTGTTTCTCTTCCACCATTTATTTAATTTTTTCTCTAAATAGTGCTGTGGTGTCCTTGGGAATGGGGCATTGGTAGTGTGGAATACAGAAACTTTGGGAAAAAACTTGAGGTACCTTTTCTGCATGTGAGCTATATTTTAAATGCAATGGTTATAGCTGTTGTTAAACCAAGAAAACAGATACTAGGGCTTAGATTAATTAAGTACTTATTCTACTCTGATGCTTCATTGTGGTATATGTTATAGCTTTGGCAAGGCTTTGAGTACAGTCCACTCTGTGTCAGTTATCTAAGTTCAGAAGTACTTGTCACCAGATTGGCTTCAGGGTGGTAGATTTTCAACTGTAATCTGTCAGAAGGCATTTGTTACATGCTTGCTATTTGCTGGGCACTGTGCTAAGCACTGGAGATCCAAAAAGAGACAAAAGACAGACCCTCACCTTAAGAGCTTGCAGTCTAACCATAGCACCTAGCTCAGTATACAGTATTACAGGCAGTTAATAAATATTTGTTGACTTGAACTGGGAAACAGATTTTTTTTTAAATGTAGAGAGACTGGGATCTGATCTGCATAGATGATAGGAGGTACCCACAGTGATAAAATCATGGCTTCTCAAAATATAGAAGAAAATGCATATTATATTTATATACACACACACACGTTATTCACATATATAATGTATATGTATATATTCACATATATATATATACATATATGTGTACATTTGATTGCATGAGTTATAATACCAGGGATCATTTTTTTCTTCTGGTTTGTAGTTTTTTCAACTTAGTAGGTAGTTCTTTTTTTTTTAAAGATCCATTTAAGATCTTCCCTTTACCCCCATTCATTCTCTGAATTCTTAGGGCATGTTTACTCCTTTACACAGCCTAATGATTATAAAACTTATTGTAAATTCTGTGCTTTCCCCCCATATCTGTAAGTCTTCCCCCAACCTAGTCAGTAATCTCCTCAGAGACAGAGACTGTTTTCTCTCGTATCACTTACAATATAGAATCTAAGGGATGAAAGGGACTCCAAAGGCCTTTTATCTATTCCTGTTTTTTTTTCCAACCTGTTCCTGCTCAAGCATCAGTCAGTGAAGAAGCATTTATTCAGTGCCTGCTCTATATATGCCAGACGTTGTGCCGGCTGCCAGGGGTACAAACATAAAACAGAAGTTAATTCCTCCTTTGAGGAAGGGGAAACACATTTGTTCAGGTATACATTTATATAGATACAAAGTAAATCAAGGTAATTTGGAGAAAGCCACTCAGAGCTTGTGAGTATCTGGAAAGACCTTAAGGAGGTGGCACTTGAGTTTTGATGGAACCTAAAGCTACTATGTGACAGAGTCAGGAGGCAGTGCATTCCAGGAGTTGTTGTATTGTTTAGTTGTTCCAGTTGTGTCTAACTCTTAATGACCCCATTTTTGTGGTTTGCTTTGCAGGGATACTGGAGTAGTTTGCCATTTCCTTGTCCAGCTCACTAACTGAGGCAAACAGTGACTTAAGTGACTTGCCCAGGGTCCCACAGCTAGTGTCAGAGGTCATCTTTGAACACGAGAAGATGAATTCTTCCTGACTGCGGGCCCAGTGCTCTATCTACTGCACCCCCTAGCTGCCCATTCCAGGTGTAGTCTGTACAAAGGGACAGAAGCAGAAAGTAGGATGTCATATGTGAGGGAAAGCATGGGACCATCCTAGCTAGACTACTGGGAAGAGAAGACCTTCAGGGTTCCTGGGTAAAAGCAAAACAATTACTATTTAGTATTTAAATCCACTCTGTGCTAGGTGGGTGAGGAATTGTTGTCCAGTCTCCCATTGCATCCTGGGTCATCTCCAGTCTTCCTGATGAATATCTGGCCACTGGACCCAGATGGCTCAGGAGGAGAAAGTGAGGCTGGTGACCTTGCACAGCCCTCCCTCACTCAGGACAAAGTCAGGAGCAAGGTATGTCATCATCTAGATGTACCTCTTCAAGAATGACGGACAAATCCAACAACAATAGTGTGTATGAGAGGATTAGTGTTCAGTAAGTCTGGAGAGGAAGACTGACCAGATTGTCCAATAAGAAACGATTACTGAAGCATTGTGAGCAGACTTGTCCTTTGGGGGTATCGGTTTGGTTGTGTGGAAGGTGAACTGAACAGAGACTAGTTATGAAACCTTTGCAGTGGTTTGGGTCAATGTAAGACTCCAGGATAAACTATACATAAGGATCCCTGTGGGCTGCATATTGACTTAGAAAATCATATATTAATATTGTTTTTAATCTACTTTGTTTAATATTTCTCAATTACAATTAATCTGGTTCTGGTTTTACTTGAGCCTGTAGGCCACTTGTTTGACATTTCTGGTCTATGTGACAAGGGCCTGAACTCAGTTGGTGATTGGGAATGGAAAGAAAGATTGGGTTAGGAATGGCCTGCAGTTGGAAAGAACTGGTTGGATGTGATGGTGAGAGAAGAGTCTGAGGATGCTCTTGACAGAAACAGTAAGTCAGGAAGAGTAGTGGTTTGGGATGAGAGATAATGAGTTATGTTTTAGACTCAAGAAGCTCCCTTTGAAGGTGCCCATCAGTCTGGTGGTATTATGGGTCTGAAGCCTAGGGGGAAGTAGGGTTTGTTCTGTGATGTAGGAGTCGTGCTTAGAATGAACAATTCAGCCTGCTGTGGGGTTCTAACAGTTCAGAAGACTTTCCTTATCTCAGACTGAATGCTGACTTTTTGCCAGTCCTATTACTCCCCATTCTGTCTCTTTTATCTCACCACCTTTTCAATCCTTGAGGGTGGTTGTGATATCCTCTCTGTGTCTTCCCTTTCAGGCCTGAATATCCCCAGTTCCTGTATCTCATCCCCCTTGCATGTTTTCTAGCCCTCCTGCCACATGGATCACCATTTTTCTGGACACATAGTAGCTTGACTCATCTTCCTTAAAGGGTAGTGCTTAGAAATGAATGCAGGACTCCAGATGTCTTTTTTTCTGCAGTATTAGGCGCATTGTATGTGATTCATAGATGTTTGACGAATCCCTATAAATAAAATCATCAAAATCATGTTGTGACATAGGTACAGCAATGAAATGTGATCTATGAAGCACATTAATTCATTTTTATTAACTAGGAATGTTTATGACAGAATAGTAGAGGGCTCTAGAGCAGACTTAATCTGGTGTGTGAACACCATTAGATAAAGCACAAATAAGTGACAAATACTTTACCCTCATTTTGTATGTCTCCAAGAGCAAGAAGCATTCTGTTCTGAAAGAATGTCAGGCTGTGTGCAGTTGAATGGAAAGTTACCCCCTCCCGATTAGTGTTTCTCCCCTCTGGCTGAAGAGGTCTTGCTTCCCAATCAGGCCGGGCAAATGATCAGTGCCGGAGGCAGTATCCAGTATTAGAGATGGAGAGTGATTGCCCATTCCTGACCAAAGGGAGTCAGTCTGAAATTCCTTGTCCTCCTGTTACTCTGGGTTTTTCCTTCCCTTCCCTTATATTGCAGGTTAAAAGACAAAAAAAAACCTATTTCAAATCTAAATCCATATCCCGAAAATGCAAAATGTTATGACTGAGACCTAAAAGGGAGAGGCAATAGCTACATGTGTTACCCCACTTTACAAAGAAAGGGAAGTCAAATAGAGTCATTCTTGGAAATTAATGGCAGAGCTAAATGCCTGAAAAAATTAAGAGGAGTGTGTGTGTGTGCGCATGTGTGTGCACACATGTGTATATGTGTGCATGTGCTTATGCGTGCATGTGCACATACACCCCAACCTTAACTAGGAGAACAGGAAGAATAGAGCTCTAAATTAGGGAAGGGGTTACACAATAGATGCCCGTTATCCTTTCTGTTTATCGGAGGGTATAGATTTTTTTCATGTAATTTCCCTTGTAGAAATGTTGGCAGTGGGAACCCAATCACTTCAGTGGCATCCTTGTCTGGAAGACTTCTCTCTGTTCACTTTGTATATTTTATGTCACTTTTCTTCTGAAAGACTCGAGATATATATAAAACTTTAAATGAGCAGTACTTAATATTAGAATTGTTGAAAGGGAAGGAAGGAAAGAATTTGAATGTGAAGAATGCTGCATGCTAAGGAAGGGGAGGTAGTGTTTCTTTAAAACCATTTTAATTTAAATGGAAAACTCATTTAAGTCCTGGGGTCACTGGGGCTAGTTTGTCTTATCTCCAGGATCAGTGGAAGGAATCATCTAATTAGTTTTAAACAAGTGGGAACTACTGGGCAACTGAATACCTTCTTCTGTGCTCCTTATACTAAGTGATCTACTAATGTTATCCATTTTCATGCATATAGAGATCTAAACTTTATTTTTTTAAGAAACAAATTGTTTTAGGTAAATCAGTGTGTGATTTTCTTTTCAAATGAATTTGCTTATTAAATGAATAGGAAATTAAAGGATATGAAATGCTTTCATGAAAATTAATGATATTTTTGTTGACCCTTTCTCAATTTCTTCAGAAGTTTGGCATAAAATAAATGCATCATCATAATAAATGTTACAGAGATTTGTACTTTAAACAGATTTTTACATTTTCTCTCCAGGGTTGGTTGATATGTGAGGAACCGACATGTCAGACCAGAATGCGTCGACTTCCCCTTCAGTTCTCCCGCAGTGGACCTCTCTGTCAGATGTGCATGAAAGCTACCCTCAAGCAAGAGGTAGGTTTATAACTTACCGGCTACATATAGGTAGACTCTGATTTTATGCATCAGGTGAGATGACTATGTAAGACACTTTGGAGATTGTAGAGTGTTATGTGCTCATGGAGTGGAGAATTGTAGACAAAGAGTATGTGTTGCTTCACTTACCACTTAGAGAAATTGCTGACATGCAAGCGGTATTGGAGATCAGTCCTTACCAGTCTCACCTGAGCTATTGCAGTAACTTCCTAATTCATCTTTCTACCGCTGATTTCTCCTGTCTTCAATCCATCTTTTACAAGGCTACCAAAGTGATATTCCTTAAGGCAGATAGAACCAAGTCATTCTCGCGCTCAAGAAACTCTACTTGCTGCCCCAGACTTCTGTTTGGCTATTAAAGGCCTTCAGAATCCAGCTTCGGCCTACCTTTCCAAACTCATTTCCCATATTTTCTTTTACACACTCCCCCACGCCAACCAACTTGCTTGTTCTGCCTTGTGTATGAGATTCCTTCTCCTGCTGTTGTGTCATGACTCTCCTGAAGCTCTGTGTCATAGAATCCATCCCCCAGATACCTTCAGAACACAACTCAAGGTCCATATCCTGTTTTGTATCTATACATATACCCACCACCACCAGCTACTCCCACCTCCCTAGAAAATGACTTGGTATCGTATTTAATAGGAATGTATGTGTAGCTATATAAGATAGTACACCGTCTCAGAGAAGAAGTGGGGAGGGGGAGGGGAAGGGAGAAGAAAAAAAATCTGAGCTATATGGAAGTGACTGTAGAACATTGAAAACAAATTAAATAATTTTTCAAAATAAATATAAAAAAAAGAAAATTACTTTTTTATGCTTCTTAATGAATTTCATAAGTACATATTGTTTTCCAAAAAACCCACTGTAAGCTCTGAAGATACTGATGGTTTTGTATCCTCAGCACCTACTCCAGGGCCTGGCACTTATTAAAGCATTGAATAAATACTTGTTGAGTTGAATTGATCGTTATCATGCAAACCATCTGTCTTCTCCAACTGCGAGAATCAGAAAACTAATTTCGTTTTGATTCAGTGGGAATAATCTAATACTGAGTAGAAATGTTTTCGAAAATATAGCTTTAGCTTCACCTAAAAGTAACTTCCATTTTGTTGGAAATTGTGGATTTTAGTTAATATTTGAAAGGAACTGAAATCCAGAATACACATTCATTGAATTCTCCCGTGTGTATGTTGGAGTTTTGTGGTGGCATCTCCATAGCATCATAAATTTAGAGCTGGAAGGGACTTTAGAAACTGTCAAGTATAGGGAAGAATGAGACTCAGGAACATGAAATGATATACACAGTCTAGTGTCTGAGGCAGGTTCTGACTCCGGCTCTGGTGCTCCGCCCACTGTGCCTCTTAGTTACTCTTCCAGCTTGATGATGGCTGTTACCTGGTATCAGCTGTTCACTTCAGCAGAAAATGTGGGCTACCTCTAATAGACATTGACATGTCCTATAAACAACTTTGTGTGGTTGGGGGCATAAGAAAAATTCATTGGTCTTGACCCCAGATTTAATTGTCCAGTTTTGTTCTTTTTAGAACACAGAGCACTCAGCCAGACCTACGTCCATCACCCATAACTAAATAAAATGAGGGCAAATCTTATCTGCCTCATCCTTGAAGCATTCTCACATAAAAGGCATGCAACATAAATCTTGGCCTACTGAGAGGACTTGTCTCTATATCCGTCAAGATATCCCCTGCTCCTGAATTAATTGCTGTCATGGTTTAGCTACATATGCTGTTCTCATAATACGTCAGAGCCATCAGTGTAAACCAGTCAAGATGGCATTCCTGCTAGTCAGTTGTCTATGGGTATACTAGAGATGACAGAGTATTGGGACTGCGACTGGTGGTTTGAGCTTCCAACAAAATTACAACCTCTTCAGGAATGATACTAACACTTGAATATAAACCTCGGGAGTTCTCCCCGTCTTGTTAAAGGAACCATCTTGCATCATCAAATTCATAATCTCCAACTCTTGCTGGAGGGTAATGCTGTGACAATATTTGCTCAGTAGCAACTAGGACCCAATAATAGATACACACCTGTTTTTTAAAAGTAGCGTGGCAGATGTCCATTTTGGGGAGCTTATGGTTCCAGAAGCCTCACTCAGCCTAGGTTTTATGGACAGAGACTTCCAAAAAACTTAGGCTACACAAGATCCTAAAGACTCACTGAAAATGACCACTTGACAATCCACTTTAGGTCTGCAAGCATTATAACTTGTTTTAGACTCCACTTGAAAGAAGCAGATTTTGAAGTGACTCCATAAATGAAACCCAGCAAAATACTCATTTGGGGAATCTGGATCCCCCAGAGCCTGAGGAATCAATCAGATAAACTTCTGAACTGTTGCAAGTATCGTTAGCTTATTGTAGCTTATTTTGAATAAACTGCATTCTCCCTATCCAGTGAAGCTCTTAGAATGTCATTGAACATGCTAGATCTTGAATTTGCTTGGGCTTAATCCTTTCCCATTTTCTCTTATTTGAGCCACTATCCAATCTAGGGCTTATGTCGCTGTGGTCATCCAGCCCAGTAAACATTGTATATCTTTGTTATAGGTGGACATCAGTGTATTCAGGAAGTGAGGCCTCTTCTAGACCTCTGTCTACTAATCTATGACAACACGAAGGAGAATTCAAGTATCCCAGTAGATAAGATAGAGAAGATATCCTTAATTCTGTTTGCCAATAAAAGCAAATTGTATCTGACTACTTTCAACTACAGGAATAGAGAAAAAAGGCTCTGATGAAATCAACAACAGTATAGCGCTCACACCGGCCCTGGGCTGTCCGATACACCACCAGATTGGGATGGCTGTAGTAATTAGCATAACTTCATACAGATACAGGAAGTCTACTGTTAAGTTACCCACTTTCTTCACTGGCGTCACAGGATTACTATAATATGAATTTGTATAAAGTAGTACTCCAACCTGGGACCTGATATTAGCTATACCACATGGTTCAGCCAACTCAAGAGCTTTCCATTTATCCCTGCACACAATAATCAGCATAGAAGTCTACCGTAAATGTCTGTCTAAATCCTAAATCCCAAGAACTGTAGTTTTCGTGTTCACGGTACATACCTTTTCTAATTATCCAGCACAACTGAAACCTAAATTAAAGATCTTTACACCTCCATTTGAGAAAGGATTCCCCCTCCAAAAAAAACCTCTGATAGAATCTAGAGTACCTCTGTTGACCTGTGGAGAATTCCCCTATTATAATAGTGACTTCATGGTCTAGCAGCTCCTTATATATTTGGTGGTCCTCTCTTTTCCAAACCCAACTGACTCAGACATATGACCTCTGCTATAAATTACCACATCCAGAACTTCTAGAGAATATTGGCCTTTCTCCTTATGAGGGCTTATCCCAACAGTTCTTCAAATCAGTATACAAAACATATGTTATTTGCAAAGTGATCAGGTGGGATGGGGGCCTTCAGTGATATCCTCGGTTTGGGCCAAACAGAATGACTTTTACTTCCTCTAGCTTAGGTATTTTGACATAATTGTACTTATATCCATTTGGGCTAACTGTCAAATACCTTAACAACTCCATATTTCAAGAGACATAGCCAAAGCTGCTTATAGGAGAGTATTTTCACTTTCAAATCACTTATTGTGGTGATGGACATGGTGGCTCTTCTGCCAATTTGGATGGTTAGTTCTGTCTGCCTGAACAGATACTAGGACTGCCTCAATCTCCCCATCCAACTTTGCAGTTCTTGGTTAAATTAAGATGAAACACCATCATGTTCCACCTCTGCAGTCATTGCAGCTATGTCAGCACTTCGTCCTGCATCATGATGGAAATTCTGTTAAAGCCGCTGACTCGTTTCCCCATAGACTGGACCTTTTATTCCTGGGATGGTAAAGTGACTAAAACTCACTGAAACTCCTTGAAAAAGGTCAGCTGAATTAAATAGGTGTTCTTCCTACCACAACTGGTGTATAGGTTAATCCTATCGACTTTTATTTTAACCTAAAAATGGTTATTTATGGAAGATGAGTAAGTTTATGACTTAGTAGCTATGGTAGCAAACTGAATGTGTATCAAGGAGTTGGCTGATCAAAGAAATTGTCAAAAATCAGTGCAGTAAAAAGTATGATTCATCAGTCCAGTGGCAAGGATGAGAGGAGTTCCCTTAAGAATAAGTAGTACTGTGGAACTTTCATCCATAATTCCCAAATGTAAATAGATAATTTGAGTACCTTGTACTAAAAAGACAACTAGCCTTGTGATTTAAATCTTCCTGATGTGAGAAGGAAAATAACTCATATAAGCAAAGATACATTACCTGATGATGGCCTTGAGGTGGATGGGACTTGTGGCAATACTGTCTCCTCTTTCCCCGCCACACATTCATTTCTTTATGCCACAAACATTTCAGCATGACCTCTTATTTCCCTGCCAGGGAAGAAAAAGGAGTTGATGTGCTATCACAGTCATGGCAGATAAACAGACACTTAGGTGCCTACTGATCATGAATCCTGCACTTGTTATCTGTAAGCCACATACAAGTCTGAAAGAGAGGTGCAAACAAAATGTGATGCTAGTTCTCAGGAAGGAAAGGTTGTATTTGTCTGGGATAATAGAAAGCTTCATAAAGCAAATGGCATTTGAGATGGACCTTGAAAATGGTTGAGAGTCTGACAAATGGAATTTGCCAACAAGGACATTCCAAGTAAAGAAAATGGCATGAATTGAACACTGTAGACTTCCCCAAGAACTTTCTCCTTTAGTAGTGGGATATATCTCTACCTGGTAAGGTACTACATCCAGTCTCCTAAAATCTATTTTCACGTGGTGGGAGTAAGAGGGTGAGGGGGAATTAGGGAATGAGAAGTGTTTATTAAATGCCTACTGTGTGCTAGGTACTGTGCTTAGTACTTTAAAACATTCCTATAAGGTAGGTGCTGTTACAATCCTCCTTTTGCAGTTCAGGAAACTGAGGTAGACAAAGGTTATGTGACTTGCCCAAGGTCACACATCTACTTAAGTGTTTAAGGTTAGATTTGAAATGAAGTCTTCCTTGTCTCCAATTCCAGTGTTCCATCCATAGTACCACCTAGATGGATCTAAACATGCTGTTTAAATAGATGATTTCTTATTCCTATATCTGATATTATATTCTTATAATTTTCTAATATGAAAGAGAATATTCATATACTGAGCCAGCTAATATGGTAGATATGCTAGACTTAGAGGCAGGAGCACCTGCATTCAAATCCTACCTCTGACACTTAACTGACCCTGAGCAATCTCTTGACTTCTCTCTGCCGTGGTGTCTTTACCTGGCAAAATGAGGAGGTTGGGCTCAGTGATCTGTGACCTCTTTTAGCCCCATATACTCATGCAGAAAGAATACTTATAGATCAAGAAATTGTGTGTGTGTGGGTACTTCCAAAGGTTCAGTTTGAGCAATGGTAGCATTGTGGAGATAAGTGTAGAGTGAGTCTCCCTAAATCGTTTACTCTGAAGAGCAACCGGAATTTGGATATAGGGTGCGTGTGCGTGTGTGTGTGTGTGTGTGTGTGTGCGCGCGCGTGTGCACGTACGTGGGTGTGCATGTGGGTGTGTGTGGGTGTGGGTGTGCATGTGCACGTGTATGTGCATGTGTGTGAAATTTCCTCCTGATAGAAATGTGTAGGAACTTAATAATAGTAATAGTTGGTGCTTAGTGCATAGTCGTTGCTTAATGTTTATTGATCAATTGATTGAATGTTAGGATGTGTAATGAGAAAAAAACTACCTTATGTGAACAGTGATTTGGCATCCGTTATTTTGTGGGACCCTCAAACAGCCTCATGTGATTGATAGGACAGATATTTCTGTTCTTATATTTTCAGAACAGTACAATTCTTTGACTTCCCCAAAGTCACGTAACTGGTTAGTAACAGGCTAAATCCAGAACTCACAGCTCCCAGTGTAGTTTAGTACTTTTTCTCTAAGATACCTGACTACCACATTCCACACTTTATGTAAAATTAGCACATATTTATATTGTACTTGAAGTTTGTACATATTCAGATTTAGCATCAGAGAGTAACATGAGCAAAATACTGGCTTACGTTTCTCCACTGTCCTGTTTTGTGGACTTTAGTAAAACGCTAAAGATTTGCGGGGTCAAACTAGAATTTTTTGGCCAGTTTATATAATCAGTTATATAATGTAATTACATGTACCCTAATTTCAGTGTGTGAACATCCACTCCCACTAAAGTCCTTACCGTCCCTTGCCTGCACTATTGCAGTACTTTCCTCATTTGTCTCCTTACCTCAAGACTCTTCTCTCCCCAATCTGTCCCAGAGCTGCCAAACTGATTTTCCTAATGCCCAAGTTTGATCCTATCACTGCTCTGCCTAAGATGCTTCGGGTGGCTTCCCATAGTGACTGTTAGCATACCAACTCCTATTTGGAACTGAAAGCTCTTCAGAGTCTGAAGCCTCACTTTCCAGCAGATTGCACTTTACTCCCCAACACACAACATACACTATGCTCTCCCTGAATGGCCCAGCTCGCTGTTGTTCCCAGTATACTTTTGCACAGGCTGTCTTCAGTGCCTAGAAATGCTCATTTCTCATCTTCACCTCTCTGGAATCCCTTAAAAGTTCAAGTCCCTTCTTTAAAAAAGCTTTTCCTGGTGTTAGTTTCTCTCCCCATCATATGTATTTATTTTGTATATATCCTATATTTACTTATCTGTGAACATTTGGCATACCCCAGTAGAATACAACCTCTTTGAGGACAAGGACTGCATTATTTTTTTTTCAAAGTGTTTATTTACAGTTATTTATGCCATGAATTCCTAGGAGATTGGTGCAGGTTCCCTGCCATTGTATTTAACAAAGTGTGCTTCTCCGAGTAGAGCGGGCTTGGTGTTTCAGTGGAACCCAAGTGCTTTTTTCTCTTTACCTTTTTCTCCTGATAATTTTTGTTTGTGCATTTTAAGAAGCTATATCTATTTGTAGAGTTTTTAATATGTTCAATATGCACATTAATTCTTGGTTACAATCTTGCCTTAACCGTTTTGTTTACAACAGTACCCATTGCATGTTGAATAGCATAGATCTTCCCAGTCTTGCCATGGTCATGCTTATCGTACACCTACTGTTGATATCTATATTATCACTTTTCTTATGCGTTGACATATCTGTATCCAAAGGAACAACGTTCATGTTTGCAGAAAGGCCTAGAAACATATAATATGTCCGCCTTTCCTTTTCTTTTGTGTTAGTCATTTTGGCAAATCCTTGGAAGAGGACAGCTTAGCAAAAAAAATGCCTAACCTTCACATTTGTTTACTCAGTGCCTGGTGCGTGGTCTATACTTAATAAATGCTTGTTGAGTGATTTATGGGTTATATGTAGTAACTTCAAAAATTTAACTGAGATGTATTCAGATTTGCAAATAAATGAAAATGTTTCAACCACATATTAGAAGCAGGTCTAAGCTGTGCTATATTCTAGAAGAGCCTTGTTGCATTTGGCCTTTTAATGTTTTTATCACTTACATTGTAGAGTTTGTGATTTTGACCCATGGTAGCTTCGAATAAAAGGAATGGTGAATAATCCACTAATTCAGCAGTAGAGATTTCCTGTCAGAAATAGCCACAGAATTTCTGACTTTATAAAATACTGAAAAAATACTATGAAATACTGAAAAAAATCTGACCTCACCCCTGCCTGAACAGCATTATTAGGTCATCCCTTCCATTTTGGACCTCTACTTGTTAAGACGTTTTTGGTCATCTTATTCCAAACTTTGTGGTTTCTCCCCATGGTTTCCTGTTCTGACCCCTGCCATATAATCCAACAAAGCACTTTTCTTCAAGACAACTCTTCAAATACCTGAAAGCAGCTATCGTTAATTCTGCTGCCACAACCTGTCTCAGAAGATTCACCTCTTTCTCTACTAGCCCTGTCTTGTATAGGACAGTTTTTTTTTTCATTCTAAGAATAGGATTCCACAATTATTCTTGTTAAATTTCTTCCTTTTAGATTCAATCCATCACTTTAGACTGTCAGTCTGTTCTTGGATCCAGTTTCTCGCCCAACATTAACTGTCTTTCCCAGCTTTTATGTCATTTGCAAATTTGATAAGCACCCCACCTATGCCTTCATTTGTCATTGGTAAAAATATTGAATAGGTCAGAGCCAAGGACAGACCTTAGTAAGCGCTCCTCGAGAACTGAGTCAGCTCTACAGCCTGACCAGTGAATACACTTTTTGTCTGCTCATCGAGCCTGTTCGGAATTCACGCCATCCATCCCACCACATTGGGATTTTGCTATGTTTATATTCTGACTGATGAGTCCAGGAAGCTTACTTCACTCTGACTATAGCGTGTCGTGACTGGCTACAGTTACATCATAACTCATGTGCTAATCTTTGGTTTGGGAGCCATCACCGAATTTCTAAATTTAAGGGTTTCAGATTTGAAAAGTATCTGTAATGTTAGTATCATTTCCATCTGAAAGAGGTACATGAGTACTCCTGGCACTTACCAAAAAGAGTATCAGTCTTCAATAGCTATGCTAGCCATTGTTCTGAGAAACCCCAAGTTCTAAGACTTTGAAATGATCCTTTTACTGTCACTTTAAAGACTGGGCTATTTTTGTTTTGTTCATGTTTACCAAAGGGCCATTTAAAAAAAAAGTTTTTATTATATAAGAGTTTTTTGCATATTTTATCTTCAAATATTTATTTGTATGATATTTATCAGTTGATTATGATTTTCTGGCCTTGTGCAAGAACCCTAACCAGAGGTTCTTGCCACAGATCTAAGGAATGATGCAGCACTGGTTAAGAAATACTGATGAGGGGGCGGAGCCAAGATGGCAGAGTAGAAAGACCCACATATGCTAGCTCCAAACCCATAGCCCATGGATTTCCTCTAAAAAGAACTCCCAACAAATTCTGGAACAGTGGAAGCCACGCAGCAACACAGTGAAGGAGATTTCTGTTCCAGAGAGCCCTGAAAAACCAATCCCAAAGGTCCATCGCACACCGGACGGGAGCGGAGCCCTGCCCTGCCCTGGACGAGTGGCACTGAGAGGAGCAGTTACAAGCAGGTTTCAGGGACGGGCTCTCCAGCGGCCACAAAGGTCCCTCCACCCACAGAAGCACAGGTCACTGAGAGAGACTTCTGGACGGGCTGAGAGGGGAGCGGGGTGTCTCCATGACTTGGGTCCCCTCGGGAGGCAGCAGGTGGGCAGAGGCTCCCAGAGCAGGGAGGAGCTCTGTTACAAAAGGTTTCTGCTTAAACCCCCTGAGGGAACTGAGCCTGGGAGGCGGCCCTGCCCCCACCTGAGCACCAGAAATTAAGCTCCCATTGAATAGCAGCCAGGCCTGCCGCCAAAAGCCATGAGGCTGGGGAGCAGCATTTGAATCTCAGATCCCAAGCACTAGCTGGGCGGACCTAGGTGGGGGTGGAGAGGACTCTCAGAAGTCAAGTAACTGGCTGGGAAAATGCCAGAAAAGGGAAAAAAAATAAGACCATAGAAGGTTATTTGCTTGGTGAACAAATGATTCCAACCTTCCTCTCTGACGAGGAAGAAAACTGCTTACCATCAGGTAGGAGTCAAGGCCTCTGTATCCCAAACATCTGAAATAGATATCCAATGGGCTCGGTTCATGGAAGAGCTCAAAAAGGATTTTGAAAATCAAGTTAGACAGGTAGAGGAAAAACTGGGAAAAGAAATGAGAGAGGTGCAAGAAAAGCATGAAAAACGGGTCAATACCTTTAGGAGACCCATAAAAATGCTGAAAAAAATAACACCTTGAAAAACAGGCTAACTCAGTTGGCAAAAGAGGTTCAAAAAGCCAGTGAGGAGAAGAATGCTTTCAAAAGCAGAATTAGCCAAGTGGAAAAAGAGGTGCAAAAGCTCACTGAAAAAAATAGTTCTCTCAAAATTAGAATGGAACAGATGGAGGCTAATGACTTTCTGAGAAACCAAGAAATCACAAAAGAAAACCAAAAGAATGAAAAAATGGAAAATAATATGAAATATCTCATTGGA
>JAQQSK010004325.1:0-42859 GCA_028658325.1 Potorous gilbertii
GAGTCCTCTCCACCCCAGCCTAGATCTGCCCAGCTAGTGCTTGGGGTCTGAGATTCAAATGCTGCTCCCCAGTCTCAGTGCTTTTGGCAGCAGGCGTGACTGCTCTTCAATGGGAGCTTATCTGCTGGTTCTCAGGTGGGGGCAGGGCCGCCTCTCAGGCTCAGTTCCCTCAGGGGGTTTATGCAGAAATCTTTTGTAATGGAGCTGCGGTGGAGCTCCTTCCTGCTCTGGGAGTCTCTGGCCGAGCTGCCTCTGCCTCTGCCCCGGCCACCACCTCCTGAGGGGGTCCGAGTCCCGGAGATACCCCTCTCCCCTCTCAGCCCATCTCTCTCACTGACCTGTGCGTCTGTGGGTGGAGGGACCTTCGCAGCTACTGGAGATTCAGGTCCCTGACGCCTGCTTGGGTCTGCTTGCTCCTCTCAGTGCCGCGTGGCCGAGGCTGGAGTCGGGGAGGGCTCCGTAGGGCAGGGCTCTGCTCCCGTCCGGGGTACCTTTGTGGTCGGTTTTTCAGGGCTCTCTGCGACGTAAATCTCTTTCACTGTGTTTCTGCGCAGCTTCCACTGTTCCAGAATTTGTCCGGAGTTCTTTTTACAGGAAATCTATGGGCTGTGGGTTCGGAGCTAGCAAATATGAGTCTTTCTACTCCGCCATCTTGGCTCCGCCCCCAACAAGAGACTTTTATAAGAATAACTTGCAAAAATCTCTGTCTGAATTACTAATTTTCTAATTTTAAATGAATAGTTTTATTTGTGCAATAACTTTCAATATTTTATATAATCAAAATTGTCTCTTTTATCTTCTGTGATTCACTCTTTCTCTTGTCTGATCTCATTAATTTCTAAATTTCTATTAATTACTAGAATTGCACATTAAACCCAATGGAAAGCTATGCTTATATTGGACAAGTACACATAATTTCTTTGTATTGAAATCTCTTCCTGGATATAATAGGTTAATTTCTCAACTTGAATTAAGAAAATTATTTATTTGAATATAGTTCCATAATGTACCAGATTCATAGTTATAAACACACTAGTCAGAAGATATCAAAATAGATTTTTATAGCAGGGGAACTATAATTAAAGAATATTACATTTTTTTCTCCTAGTGAGAGTCCTCATTAGTCCCATATAGTCACAATTTCATATTCTTCAGTAATATTTACATTAAAAATATGAAAATACATTTCACATTGCATTCCTATTATGAGAGATGACTACTACTTGCTTTGTGGTGACTTCAAGTTTATCCAATTCTCAATCTATCCAATGACCTCTTACAGAATACTCTACTGGCTTCTATTCATGGTATCCACTTGGAATACTTTATTAAATTATATTCTTACAGATGTATTTTTGTAGACATCAACTCTGAGCTTCTCTGATGGCCATAAATAAAACACCAAACTTTATGTTTGAATGTATCCATGGAGTACTTTCTAGTAGCTTCTTCATTATACATTCAACTACCTACAACTCACCAACCTTGATAATATTCAACTGAGGTGACTTCTAACCTATTCTTCCATTTATTTAAGAGAAAGTCCCATAAGTATACTCTAATTTATTCCTTTTTTATTTTTTGGTGGGGATTCTTTAAATAAACAAAGACTATAACTATCTACAATGGTTATTAGTTCCACTATGAGTAGGACTAGTTCTTTTTACCTAAGTGATACATGTTGTGGAGTTACCATTTTTTGTAAGGCTGTTAAGAAATAAAAAGGAGACTACAATCATCAAGCATAGGTTCCAAAATGACTGGGGCATTCAAAGGAAAACACTTTTCTGTATATCAAAAAATACAGAAGAGATGCATAAAAGAGTTCTATTAAATGAGCAATATGGAGATATTAGCTAGACTATATAGGCAAGTTTTTCAGGTCAACTCATTCCTGCCAGTGGTTCTCCATAAGGCTAGATGAAGGTAAATAAGAAAATCGAATTATCAGTGTCAAAAATGAAAGCAAATGAACTTTTCATTAATGAAGATGATATTAAAACAATAATTAGGAGCTATGTTTCCCAACTGCACGACAATAAATTTGTCAATCTTAGTGAATTGGATGAATGTTTACAAAAATATAAATTGTCCAGATTGATGAATGAGGAAAAAATACGTAAATAGCCACATTTCAGAAAAAGCAATTGAACAAATATTGAAAAAGAAATCCAGGGCCAGATGAATTTACAAGTAAATTCTATGAAACATTTAGGGAACAATTAGGTTCAATACAATATATACTATTTACTAAAAATAGGGAAGGAGGAGTCCTACTAAATTCTTTTAGTGATACAAATATGGTGCTTTGAAAGGCCAAAACAGAGAAAAACAAATTAAGAGACCAAAGAACCAGTTACCTCTCAGATCTATGGACAAGGGAGGACTTTTTGACCAAATAAAAAGTAGAAATCATACAATACAAAATGAATAATTTTTATTACATTAAATGAAAAAGGACTTTGTGCAGAGAAAGTCAATACAACCCATATTAGAAAGGAAGAGGAGCTGAGAAACAATGTTTAAAACCAGTGCCTCTGATAAAGGTCTCATTTCTAAAATATAGAGAGAACTGAATCAAAGCTATAAGAACACAAGTCATTCCCCAACTGATAAATGAGTCAAAGGATATGAGCAAGTGATTTTGGGTGAAGTAATTAAAACCATTTATAGTCATATAAAAATGCACTATTGATTAGAGAAATGCATATTGAAACAACTCTGAGGTACCACACTGTGCCTATCAGATTGATTATTATGACAAAACAGGAAAATGATAAATGCTAGAGAAAAGAGGAACACTAATGCATTTTTGGTGGCATTGTAAACTGATCCAAACATTCTGGAGAGCAATTTGGAACTATGCCAAAGGGCTATGAAATTGTGCATACCCTATGATCTAGCAATACCATTATTAGGTCTGTATCCCAAAGAGGTCATAATAAAGGAAAAAGGAACGACGAATACAAAAACAAATTATAGCAGATCTTTTTGTGTTGGCAAAGAATTGGAAATTGAGGGGATCACATCAGCTGGGGAATGGCTGAACAAGTTGTTGTATATTAACATAATGGAGTACTATTGTTCGCTAAGAAATGGTGAGTAAGTAGACTTCAGAGAAACCTTGAAATACCTACATCAATTGATGTTGAGTGAATTGAGCAAAACCAGGAGAACACTGTACCTAGTAATAATAACACTGTTGATGTATGATGACAGGCTTTGTTGGATTAACTCTTCTGAGCAATGCAATGATCTAAGACAATTCCAAAAGACTATTATGGAAAATGCTATCCACATCCAGAAAAATAATTCTGGAGTCTGAATAGAGATCAAAATATACTATTTTTTTCTTTAATTTGTTAGTTTTCTGTTTGTTTTTTCTTTCTCATGGTTTTTACCTTTTATTATGGTTCTTCTTTCACAACATGACTAATATGAAAATATGTTTAATATGATCATATGTTTTTAACCTATATCAGATTGCAGGAAGGAGAAGTTGAAGCGAAGGGAAATTTAAAACTCAAAATCTTATGAAAGCAAATGTTGAAAACTAAAAATAAATAAATTAATTGAAGAAAATACTGAATCAAGGCTCATCATAATTTTCATGACCTCAGTTATAGCTGTAAGATTTGTGTTATTAAAAGAAATTATTCCCCTCTTCAAAATATTAAGGAAGTATGGGGGAACACATGAATACGTATGCACATAAGTTTGCATATATATGCATGTGTGTATACATTCAAACATACATCTCCAAGAATTTCTTTCTTATGTGAACCAGATATGACTTTAAAAACCTTAATAATGAAAGAGCTGAACATATTAAAAAACAAGAATAATAGAACTTTCTTTTAGAAAGAAAATGTTTCAGGTCCTCAAGATAGAGAGGGTAGAAATTCAATAATGAAGAAGCCTAGTGGTTGGTAAGGAGAGCAGCAAATGACAACATGGGAGGCCATTATGAAAGAGTTGTTAACAGTGGTGTTTCTAAGCCAATGGCTTAGGAACAGAGCCAGGATAGATAGACCATCTGGCATGTGTCCTGGGTCATCTCCATATTATCCTAATGAGTATCTGGTCACTAGATTCAGATGACTCTGTAGGAGAAGTGATGCTGGTGACCTGCACAGCCCTCCCTCACCCCCCTCCCAAATAAAAAATGAAGTCAAGTGCAAGTCATGTCATCATTTCTCTGATGGCATGGTCTTCTTTGGCAACAAAGGACAAACACACACACACACAACTTTAGGAGCATGAGTTACCAGAGGAGTGTTCTCTATCTATGGTTGATGTGGAAATATTTAACAGATTGCATCTATTTGTAAATAAAGGGATCTAGTGCGACACAGTAGATACAGTGGAGGACTTGAAATGGGGAAATGCTAGAATCAAACCTCCTCAGATGCTGTCTCTATGTGTCACCTTTACCAAGTTTTATTATCTGTAAAATGGGAATGATAATAAAGATAGTACCATCTACCTCAAAGGGTTGTGAGGTTCAGATTAGGTAATATATTTAAAATACTTTGAAAACCTTAGAGTGAATGATCAATGAATCAAAAATGCTAAAACTTATTACGTACAACCCAACATGGAAAGCATCAAGGATACAAACAGATAAACAAGACAACTTGCTTGCAGGAAATGTGTACTCTAAAAGACGGAGTCAACGCACGTATGAGATCATATGGAAAGGTGGTACAGTCACTAAGCAAATGGTAATGAGTCATCTTTAATGTCGTTTTTATTAATAACAGCATATTGTTCTCTGCTATCAAACAATTGTATAGAAAGCAGAGTGGATAGGGATTGCTGTTCCAAAACTTCTTTGTCTTATTTCATTATCTTCGGAAACTTGTTGAAAGCTATTGGTGGTGGTATAGATGATATTCCTTTTCCGCTGAGGCTGCTTTTGTTAGTGATGGCTGCAAGGGCTGAACAAGAAGCTGAACTAGTGGTATGTGTGTGAGGGGTCATGGGAGTGGTGTCAAGTGACATTTATGTAACTATGATAACTCTAAACACATAACACTGAACCTGCTGGTAGCTAGGGGTTCCAGAATCATGAAGGACCTATGTATAATTATTTCAGTATTAAACCAAGATAAATGATAACTGAGTGATTCCTGCTTCTGCTTTCTATTATTTCTAACAAATAAATATGTGACATATAGCACTGAAAACAACAGTTTAACATTGGTTGAAAATAGTACTATTTATTTAAAATGGAAAAAATAAAGTCTTTTGCCACTCAGTGATTCACTTTATTCTGGTCTAGTAACCAACCATCAGTAAGATGAACTTGTCTTTCATTGACAGAAAGTTTTAGAAAGTGATTCACCAATTGTCTGGCCCTTAATTCTTGGAGAGTTGTTTTTATAATACATTGAGGTTTATTAGGTTCTGCGTATGCCTTATAACATTTAATGCTGACAACTATTCTAAGAGTGAGGTGTTATTACTCCAGTTTATAGATAAGGAAACCATCTCAGAGAGTCTGACTCAGGTTTTTTGCCTGCAACAACAAAAAAACAAGCAAATCTGACTCTTTAGAGGATATGCTTCATTTATAATCCCTGTTATTCTAGTGTGAATTCAGAGATAAAGGCACCTTTACAGAGATAGGTGAAGTTTCCCAGCCCTCATGGGCAGAACAGCTATGGCAGAATCCTTTTTGCCCCATTTTGGGATTTTCTTGGCAAAAATAATGGAGTGGTTTGTGATTTCCTTCTCCAGTTCAATTTTCAGATGAAGAAATTGAAGCTAACAGGGTTAAGTAACTTGGTCAGGGTCACATAATTGCTAAGTGTCTGAGACTGGATTTGAACTCACGAAATGAGACCTCCTGATTCCAAGCCCAGTGCTCTATCCATTGAGCAACCTAGCTGCCTGCTGCTTAGTTACATTATATTTAGTTTCCTATTGTGCATTGTTTCCTGTGTCCTGGTCAAGATGGTAAAAATGTAGTTTACTTTCTAGGAACTTATACATTGTACAACTTTATACTGCTTTTTCAAGTCTTATTTCAATCCCTAGTCAGGGTACTGGTAAGTATTAGTCACAGACTAACTTATGGAACCATTATACTTTATTCCACTCTATCTAAATGCCAAGGATGTCACTTTATATAATCAAATCATTGTTGACTATTCTTAAAGAATCAGACCCTTGGAAAGCTTTTCTCCACTACCAATATTTGTCACTAGAGAAGAAATAATGTATTTGCTCAGCTTTTTTACTAGTGACAAAGGAACAAAAATCATTTTTTAAAAACTGTATCTCAAAGACCAACAAAATAAAACAAACTATATGTTGATTTTTATAATCATACATGAATATTATTTATATTGTTTACAAAATAATATTCTAGGGAATTTTAAAATATTTCAGAAACTTGGGGAAGTTATAATTTTTTTCTCTTTGGTGATTTTATCAGTTTACATGTTTTTAAGTATAATTATGTGGATTACTTCCAAATCTACATGTTTAGACCTAAATTCTCAACTTAATTCCAGTCCTGCTTCAGTCAGACAACAAGAATTTATTAAATGCTTACTTTGTGCCAGGGTCTGGAAATCCAATGAGAAGTAAAAAAGAGTCCCTGCCCTTAGAGCCATACAGTCTAATGGAAGAAACTATATAAATAACTAGATACACACAAGCTATATCTGGAGTAAAAAATAATTCAGTTTAAGAAGGAAGCAGGGCATGGGGATTAGGGAATGGGAAAGGCCTCCCACAAAAGGTGGGATTTTGGTGACCCTTGAAGGAAATCACTGAAACTAAGAGATGGAAGAAAGTATGATGGAGCATCCCAAGCATGGGAGAAAGTCATAGCAAAGGCACAGTGATAGGAGATGGAATTTCATGACCACAGAACTGTAAGTAATTACCACCACCTCTTTACCAGATATTTAGATGTAAAAGTTGTTCTGGTACATATGTGTTTATTCACACACACACACACATACACACAACTCAATATTGCAAAGCAAACCTCAATATATTCCTCCTGAAAAGCTGTCCTTTCCCTAAAGTTATTCCTTTCTTTCAGGGATCTAGCATCCTTCTAGTGAGCAAGGATTTCAAAGTGAAATGAATTTTGACTCATGTTTTCCTAAATTCCCTCATTCAATCGGCTGACAAGTCTTGCCAATTTTTCTTGCATGTCTCTCACATATGCCTCCTTTCTACCCAAATACTGCTTTTATTTAGAGGCTTATTGTCTCTTTCTCACACTGCTGTAAGAGCCTTCCAATGGTTTTCTCTGACTCCCTTCTTTATCGGTCCATCCCATCTTCCACACAGGTGGAAAATTAATATTCAAAAGTATAAATCTGACCTCACCACCCATTCCAATTAAAAAAAAACCAACCTTTTAATAGCTCCCTATTGTCTCTAGCATGAAAAGCAAAATCCTCACCCTGGCATTTACAATTCTCCGTCATCTGGATTCTCTCTCTCTTTTTTCTCGCTCACTTTTTAGTATCAACTCATATTGCTCCCTTTCACTCATGCTCCTTTTTTTTAATCAAACTGGCCTGCTATTATTTCCCTGCATATGACATTACATTATCTATCTCTCTGCTTCCTAATTTCTGCCATGCACACCTTTTTTTGTAGAGTACCTAGATTTCTTCAAAACATAGGCCAGGTACCACTTTCTAAAAGAGACCTTTCCTGATATAACTCATTTATCTATACCATCCTCTTCTTGAATTTATTTGTATTATATATGCTTCGAATTTACCTATTTCTGCATATTTTATTGGCTTAGTAGAATATAATGTCCTTGAGGGAATGGATTTTTCTTTTTGTCTTTCAGTCTCCAGTACCAAGAACAGGGGGTACAAAATAAATTTGTGCTGAATTGAATTAAATTGCACAAGCTGGATTTCTACTTTTTTTGGAGTTTATTGTCAAAACATTATTGTCAAAACATCAAAAGCAGAACCTCACTTGAAAAAAGTTTTTTCAAACCTCATTTGAAAAAAAAAGGGGAATTTTCTTGAGAAATTGGAGTCAATTGTCTCCCAATGTATTTTTTAAATGGTGCTAGTTTCCATATTAAACAACTTTATTAACTGAGAATAGGGAATGAGTTCCATTGGGCAATGTTTGATGCGATTCCAGTATCCAATTTGCTTGAGGGTTCTTTTGAGATCTAGCTAACATAGGGTAGAATCAATCTCATAGACAGCCTAAAGCTCCTGACTGACACTAAACAATGGTTTGAGTCACAGTATTCAAAGCCTCTCATTCCCTCAGGTTTCTTGCTTTCTATGATTCTAAAGTTTTCCTGAATTTAATATAAACCTTGAAGAAAAATGTGCCTGCCTGAGCCCACCTCTTTGGAGATCTCCAAAGGACAGAAAATGAAAGTATAACTCTTTTGTGGTATTATTTACAAAAATAATAAGGTACAGTTTACCTGTGATCATAGTGGGTGCAAAATGCTCTGCCGAAGGTACATAAAAATGGAAAACAAAAACATAAATTGCCAGGAGCTTCTGTAACAGACTTGATGAGAGGGAACTAGAATAAATAATACTTAAACCAACTTTTGTAGTTTTTTGTTTTTGTTTTTTTAACAGAGAGGCCCTACATGGATTCCTACTACCTTAGGGCTGCCAAACTAGCACATACTGCTGAACAAGCCCTGCTCTTGAGAATTTCTGATTTCAGGGATGAAAATGTAATGTAGACTTAAAATAAATAAATTTAGGGTTTGATTGCGATGTGAGGGATCCAGATTGACAGATTAACTCCAAGTCTATCTATATTGCTTGAGACCTGTAATATAATAATAAACTGAACTTGACACTATTAAAGAGTTAACTTTTTGCCAGCAACGTATGCTTCTTACCTTGTGTCTCATCATATCAAGGGTTATTAATATGAGGTAGGGGAAATTTATCTAATATACTTGCTTGATATATTTATTTCAATATAATTTATTACTTCAGTAATCTTGTGTATTTTATTTTTTTGCAGTCTTTAGATTCTATAGAATTCAGTCTGACAAAAGTCATCCTTCTCTCCCTCTTTCTCTCTCTCTCTCTTTCACTCTTTTTTCCCCTCATCTCTCTTCCCAATCCACCCCCCCCATACACATGTTTGGGACCCCCTGCCATTGCAGATTGTCTGAAAAGCTTCCAGAATTTTGTTGTCTTTATTCTTGCTGTTAGTTTTTCTTAGGTCATTTCTGGTGACACCATTTGAAATTTTCTTGGCAAAGATAAAGGAGGGGTTTACCATTTCCTTCTCTAACTCATTTTGTAGATTTGGAAACTGAGGCAAACAGGATTAAGTGACTTGCCCTGTTACAGTTTTGTGTCTGAGGCCAGATTTGAACTCAAGAAGATAAGTCTTCCTAATTCCAGTTCTGGCACTCTCTCCATTGTGTCACCTAGTTGCCCTATTAGCTTTATACTTTACCATGAATTTATTGGCCCTGTGAATGCTACCACCAAATTAATCATAGATAACAATGAACTGTTATACCGACAACATAAATGAAAGAGCACTAAGGACATCATCAGATACTAAAATCAGAACGAGTAAATTACAATTTGAGAATAGAGAGGTGATAGAAACTAATAGTAATAACATTAAAGCTGAATGGGAAGAATACACTGAAAGCAATGAGCACTTGCACAATACTAGGCTTATTAATGCATACTTTCTGAAACACAGGCTTTCCTGTAACACGTTTGGAAATGATTCTAACCAATAGCAACAAAATATTAGTGAAACACAGTTTCTACCATCCTCACGATAAAAAGACAAACATCTCACCTTTAAAAAGAAAGAAGAGAACTGTTGTATCTTTTTAGAATACATGAAGAACAGCTAAAAATATATGGAACAAGAACAACTTCATGAAGCAATAGTAAAGTATGCACTTTGGATTTGTTAAATGTAAAAGGTTATTTAATTATAGACAGACTATGGAATGTCAATGATCTAAACATGGAAAACAAGCTTTTCATGGAAGATGTGCACGTGAACGGAGCCAATAATATAAGAATGTTATGTAAGCATAAAGAAATTTCAAACAATTGAATGAGTCTTTAATGATTGTTTACAGAAATAGTAGGTATTGTGAAGAGGATTGAGGATGAGGTCATTGTTACCAGAAATAAAAGATGGGTTATTTTAAGAACGACTTTGCAATAAATGTAAATTATGCAAGAAAATTATATAAACTACATAATATACCAAGGTAGACTGTAAAAAATCATATCAACTGAATACTTAGGAAGACATGGTATAGTGGTGAGAATTATTTATCAGAAGCTCATTAACTTTCCTGGATTGACAGAAAACAGAAGCTGATATTAGAATTGCAGAACTCATCATATCCTAAGGAACTCAAAATATATATTGTACTGGAACTGGACAATTACCAGAATGATTCAAAGTATCTGAGGATCCAGAGGAAGAAATAAAAGTCACATGGACACAGGATAAGATATTTATTACCCCCTTCATTCTATCTGCCACTGATGTCATTCTGAGAACGATTTTAATGAATTTACAAGTTCACTAAATTACATTGCAATATAATGTTTATTTACATTGTAATACTTTAATTTCAAGACTAATTATTTTCTTAGTATGTATAATTGCTCATCAAATATTAAATATAAAAGAATAATAGCAGGATAGTGACTTTTTCTGGTCCTATTTCCATTTGAACCTTAGCAAAAAATTGAGAATCAAGGGATAATGCGAATAGCGGACATTTATATACTTCTGCATGGAAAGAGAGTGGAGACTACAGGCTAGAAGAGAGTAGTCCTTATCAGTTCTTGGCACTATTATAGAATATATTACCAAATGGTTGATTAGTATGGTTTTATTTTTTTTCTTTAAATATAAATTTATTTATTTAACTTTTTACATTCATTTTCACAAAATTTGGTGTTCCAAAATTTTCTCCCCATTTGTCCCCTCCCCCCTCCCCAATACACTGGACATTCTAATTACCCATTATCACCAATCTGCCCTCTCTTCTATCATCCCTCCCTTCTCTTGTCCCCATCTTCTCTTTTGTCCTGTAGGGCCAGATAGCTTTCTATTCCCCATTACCTGTATTTCTTGTTTCCTAGTAGCAAGAACAATACTTGATAGTTGTTCCTAAAACTTTGCATTCCAACTTCTCCCCATCCCTCCCTCCCCACACATTCCCTTTGGGAGGGCAGGCAATTCAATATAGGCCATATCTGTGTAGTTTTGCAAATGACTTCCATAATAATCATGTTGTGTAAGACTAACTATATTTCCCTCCATCCTATCCTGCCCCGCATTGCTTCTATTCTCTCTTTTGATCCTGTCCCTCCCCAAGAGTGTTGATTTCAAATTGCTCCCTCATGGCATTGCCCTCCCTTCCATCATCCCCCCCCCACCCTGCTTATCTCCTTTTCCCCTACTTTCCTGTATTGTAGGATAGGTTTTCATACCAAAATGAGTGTGCATTTTATTCCTTCCTTAAGCTCTGGTGCTCAGGTGGGGGCAGGGCCGCCTCCCAGGCTCAGTTCCCTCAGGGGGTTTATGTGGAGACCTTCAGTAATGGAGCTCCTGCCGAGCTCCTGCCTGCTCTGGGAGCCTCTGGCCACCTGCTGCCTCTGTTGCTGCCTCCTGAGGGGGCCTGAGTTATGGAGACACACTGCTCCCCTCTCAGCCAGCCCGGAAGTCTCTCTCACTGACCTGTACACCTGTAGGTGAGGGACCTTTGCGACTGCCAGAGATTTTGTCCCCAAAGCCTGCTTGGATCTGGCACGGCCAGGGAAGGGCTGGGTTCCGCTCCAGTCCAGTGCATGGTGGACACTTGGGATAGGTTTTTTGGGACTCTCTGGAATGGAAATCTCCTTCACTCTGTTGCTGCATGGCTTCCACTACTCCGAAATTTGTTGGGAGTTCTTTTTACAGGAAATCCATGGGCTGTGGGTTCAGAGCTAGCATATGTGAATCTTTCTACTCTGCCATCTTGGCTCCTCCCCTCTTGATTAGTATTTTTTAAAGAGAAAAATGATTATAAAAATATCAGTATTCTTTTTTTCATTAAGAATACATATACCGGATAAATTTCACAGCCTTTCTTTTTCTTTCTTTCATTTGAGGCATTGTCAGGTGGCCACAGGTAAAAAAAAAGTTTTTTTCTCCAATATAGTTTTGAAGGAACACTAATGATTTCAGTAAAGCATTTGATGAAACATTTTAGACAAGCTGGATGGATGTGGGTTAGGTGAGAGGTTAATTTAGAGTTGTTTAAATAACTGAGTTCATAAAGAATTTAACAATTTTTTTTTTTCAAATTGGAAAGGAACTTCTAGTAGAGTGACTCCAGGGATGTACGCCATTCAGCATTTTTATATGTGAATCAGATGAAAGTATAGATGAGAAACTCATCATACTTACTCAAGATACAAAAGTTGAGATGAAAATGGTTGAATCATAAATTTGAAGTCCAAAAATGCTTCAGTTGACTAGAAAATAAAAGCAAGCTAAAATCAAGAAGACATTTAAAACAGGTACATTTCTGACAGACTAAAAAATCAGCCTTCAAAGTAGAGGGTGGGGAAAGCAACTAAGAAGTGCATTAGAAAATTAGGTTATATGAAGATCACATGATATAATGAGGGATGCTAAGTTTGGAATAGAAATGGGAAATATGGGAAATGGGCAAGATAGCCATTTGTAAATGTTTAAAAGGCTCTTTACAGAAGAAGGATTAGTTTGTTTGTTTTTTTTCTGTCTTATAGAGAATAAACAGAAGATATAGGAAAATGTTGACTGTAAGGTGAAACCTTGAAAGGGTTAGATGTATCTAAACATGGAATCTATTACTTTGGGAGGTGCCTGATCACTAGATTTCTTAAGTGATACTTGTTAACAATAATAAAGAGAGGGGATTCTAGGTATAATTTGACCTCAGTGTTCTCTGAAGTAATGTCCAACTCTGAGCATCTGTGTCTATCTGATTTTATCCTCTCTGACTTGGAAAAATTTCTAGTGTTTTAAAATTTCCAAAAAGCATTATATATATTATCTTATTTGATCTTATAAGAGGTAATGACTTTTGAGTTACTATTGGCCCTCTGTTAAAAGGCATCTTTCCAGTAATTTTTTATGACTTATTCATTATCAGATTTTTTTCAGGAGACTGATAATACATAGATTCTCTGCGAAGACAAATATGTTCTTAGCAAATTTGAAAAGTTATTTTTGCTGTGCCCCCCCGAAATCATTCCAATGTTTCATAACACTCATAATCAAGCTGTCCTTCAATTACAAGTATTTAATGTATCACCTTTAGTTTATTTCATCTTCTGTTATGTTAATATCTATAACATATCTGACAACATTCCTCCACAAAATCACACTTCAAATATGTAGAAACTTTAATGTCATTAGATAATCTTCTTAAGAAATTAGGAAGAGGATGACGATTGACTCTGAAGTGAAATTTTCCTTAGGTTTACATTCAATAGTAGTATTATTTATCTTAGAAATATTGGGTGGAAATAATTTTCTAACAAGTCCTGATCTCACAAATCCCCTTATTTATACCTTCCACAGTTGTCTCTAAATAGACCTGCTCAGTACAGGGAAAAAGTAATAGTGTTATAACCCTTACCTGCCACAATATTTTGCTCCTGGGTGTTAATTTAATATCATAATACTTTGTTCTATAATTGTAAGACATAATGCCCTTTCAATGTCAAATGCACCAGAATATTTAATTTCATACATATCCACAAGTGAACTTGGCAGATCTAGTGGACTTAAAGTCTTGTTAAGTTTTGAGAATTAAATACCATCTGAATGAGAGTCAGCATAAATCCATTCCCATGGGGTAGTCATCTTAGAGTGTGATTCTAATTAATTTTTCCCTCAAAAAAAGTCTTATCTATTCTGATTTTGTGGTTATTCAGAAGCAGAGGAAAATTAATGAGCATATGCGACTTTTGTAAGCGTATTCTGGAAGAGGAGAGAAAAAATGTCTTAGAATCTCTCTACTCAATATTCAGTGTGCAAAAAAAAAAAGCAAGTACCTTAAAAAGAAAAGTGACTTAATATTTCAATAGACAATAGAATCTTCTTAAGGAAATACAACTTTTCATTTAGGCTCCAAGTCAAAGAATTTATTGATTTCACCGTTTCTTAGATATTTAGATTAGCTATCCTCTCCGTCTAAAGTGAACTATGCTTACCTCTCCTCAAAGATTTCCACTGTTCCTTAAGGTAGGCTGCTCAACCATTATCTTGTGCTCAGGGTTTTCTCCTGATTCCCTGGTGACTAGGTCCCTTTACTCAAGACTTCATTGCATTCAACTGCATTGTACATTTTTGTAATTATTCATTTCGCATGTGTTGGAAAATATTTAAAAATCAATCTACAGAAAATATTTAAAAATATTTTAAAATCAATCAACAGAAAAACATTTTAAGTTTAACATGCATTATTAACATTTTCTCCACCTTTTCATCAAGTCCAGACAATCAACAAAACAATCAACCATGCCCTGATTTGTAATATTTACCATTTTCTGAGTTGTACATGTTCACAATGAAAATACAACAATTGGCTCTCCCCAGCCTTTATGAGTTGGCTCCAATTCATCACTTATGAATATACTTTGTTGTCTCTCCATCAAAATGTCATATTCATATAAGTAGGAATTGTTTCATTATTTATGCTCATATCCCCATTGCCTACCATAGTGTCTCAAAACTATGACGCATTTGATCAATTGTTATTCTTTGATTTTCCTTTCTCTGTCTTATGTGCTAATAGTAGAATGAGAGAACGCAACATGTTTTCATATTAGAATTTTTGTCGTTCAAGTGAATCTCTTTATAGAATAATTTATAGAACTGGGAAATATCAACAACTTTCCCAACCCCTTTTTCCAGTTAGCTTGAAAGCATCAAATTTGTGATACTGTGCCTTGGAAATGGTTACCCATTGAAACTCATTCACACTGTGACATAAATAACTAATCACTGATTCTGTTGGAGAGGAGTTCTCTTAACAAGGAGATAATTGGGGATAGTCTAAGACCAAAGGAGGTCTGAAGGAGCCACCGAGTTGTGATACTGTAGAAATGGAGTTGGGGAAAGGATACCTTGACAGACCTGGAAACCACAAAAGATAAAACTGGCTCACATTAGAGCTTTTTCAGTCCATCCATGATGATAACACTAAATACATTAGAGAGAAATGACAGTAAAAAGGAGCAAACTTTGAGTCATTTGCTCTGTTCTCCTGTGCATCTTTGTGATCCCACTTGTTTTTCATGAATTAAAATTTCATCAGTTACATTAGTTTTAAAAGAATATAAAACTTATTTCTAGATTATTATTTGATCTTTAGCTATGTAATGTGAAGTATTATAGAAAAATCAAGGTGTGTGTCTTTATTTCAATAATAATGAGGCAACCATTTTAAATAATCCAAAGAAATATATACTATATGTTTATTTTTAAATCAATTAAGGTTCATTTTGGGGGCATTCATGACATTTTAAAGGTTGTTTGTTCTACTTAGTACATGTGTTGAATGCTCATAGTTATTTATGGGTTATGTCCCTCATTGGAATGTAACCTTCTTGGTAACAGAGACATTTTTTTCCCTTAATTTCTCTTTGAAATTTCAGTACTTCCTATAGTATTTAGTACATAGTAAGAAAATAGTTTTTCACTGATTATTTACTCTCTCATCCTATGAATTTAGTTCAATTTTGAGTATTTTATTGTGTCTACAATGTGTTGCAAATGATGCAGCATATATTCATAGCTCTAGTATTTCCCAATTTGCCCAATAATTGTGTTCCTTTCAAAATTACTTACGCATTATTTGACAAATATTTTCCCAGATTTTGGAAAGGCCTTCTATTCTCATCTCAGTCCTGTCTGATGATCCCAACATTGTTTAATTCATCCCTTTTCCTCCTAAGATGAATAGCGCTCTAGTAGGTAAGAGGATTGACATAGATGGTGGAGATGGATGTGATGTCAGAAACAGAGTTGATGTGAAAAGACACTGTAATGAGAGATAAAAATCCCCCCTGTCAATTAACAGGCCTCAGGTAGGGCTGTTAAAGGAGGCATGATTAGGAGAGGCTTGTTTTTGTATTAAGGTGCCCCTGAGTCACCAAGGTGACACTGAGTCACCAAGGATTATTTTATATATATATATATATATATATATATATATATATATATATATATATAGACATGTATATACATATGTATATACACATATATACATATATGCACACATACATGTATATGTGTATGTATATATATGTATAGATACACTGTGAAGTTTTGTTTTTTATTTTGGGGCTTCATTTTTGGAAGAAGGTTCTTGTGCTAGATGAGACTTTGGGTAGCTGTTAAGAAGCCCCTGAGCTTTGAAAACCCAGATGTAGGTGTTTCTTTCTCCAGTAATGATGTATGTATTGCCTATGATCAGACAGTTAGGACTCCTGTTTGTGTGGATCATTCTCTGTGTAATTTCTGCTTGTAATTTCTGTTAATATTTTCTTTGAAGTTCAGGGTACTGACTTTTTCCCCAGAACTAAGTGAATGATATGTGTTTGATTAATGTGATTGCTGGCCCCTTAAAAAGTTGCATTCCTTTTAGAAAAACAGATTTCAGAACCTGTGTCAGTAGGTTATCTTAGGTTCCAGGGGGCTTACTGTTACAGAGACTTAGGGACAATGATGGCCAGGTTGCCATAACACACCTAGTAATATCTACTAACAGCAGTCTACCAGCTATCTATGTAGTTAGCTAGCTAACAAATCTTAGTAGTCCTGCCAGACTCCTTGCAGTTCTTGTCAATAGTACTTAGAGTCTACTCTGAGGCCTCATCATGGCCTAGAGGTGACTATAGATCACCAAAGATGATGATAGCAGGGCATTAGCCAAAATAGATTTTATAAAATTTGAATTGCTTCCAAACTGGGCCTGGTGCTGGAAGACTTTCAGAGTACCCTGTAGTTCTACAAAAAGAACCACTAGCACACTCTTGTCTGACATATTTTAAAGGGTTATATTAATTATAGCAAAGCAACTCATGAGACCAGAACATAAGACATGGAAAAGTTGCAATCTGAATTAACAGACAAATTATTCTTTTAGATGACAATGGGATTCTTGGAACAAGTGGGGAATACAAATTGCTCAGTAATGTTTTTCCCTTTAATAAACAATGGTTGTCTCATCTTTGTGACCTGGACATTTTTAGATGAGGAAGCTGTGGCGGTTGAAATGGAAAAGCTATCTGACTAGAATATGACCACCAGGATGACAAGGCTGACATAACCTGTTATCTGCTATGACAACAGCAATGATGTGATTACCCTAGAGTCCTATGTTTCTAGGATATAATGGAATGATTCTATTACAGAACCTGGAAATGAAATAGGTATCAAATTGATGTTGAGACACATGACATTTTTTGGGACGAGAATTCCCATATGAGAGTTACAGATGAGACAGAAACATTGTGATCTCTAGAGAAGAACTTTTTTAATCTACAATTCATGGATCCCTGTTGTCCATGTATAGATTTCAAAAGCAGCCAGGAACCTGAATGGAGAAATTGCATCATTATGTTCTCTAATCTCTAGCTAGATTTTGCATTTCCTTCAGTGGTGATTGTGACCAACTAGCATTAATATGAGTAGGAATGCATCAGCTTCACCAGAATGCCAAAAGTGTCGCTGACAAACAAAAAAGAAAGGTCTGTTAAGCACATCTTCAAACAGTATATGACACAGTTAGCTGTGGTGGATACAACACTGTGCCAGGAGTCAGGAAGACCTGAGTTCATATCCTTCCTCAGTCACTCTTAGCTGTGTGATCCTAGGCAAGTCATTTAATCTCTGTCTGCTTTGATTTTCACAACAGTGAACAGAAACCTTACAAGGTAGCTTTTGGGGATCAAGTGAATTGATATAGGATTTAGAAAACCTTGAAGTGATATATAAATATTAATTACTACTGTTATTGTTATAATAGCTATTATAAAGTCAAAGAAATTATGGCAGATTTTTTGTGATATTAGAAATCACGTAATTTGTGTTCCTTTTTAATTTACTCAGAGATGTATAGCAAGATACTATTAGTCAAAATTAATCAAAAATATCTCAAAGATTGGTAAAGAGATAGTATATCTGATCAGGGAAGAGATGGATATCTTCAGGAATATGGTTCATAAGCACCTCAAACTCAATACACTCAAAATAGAATTCATCATCTTCCTCCCTGCACTGATTTTACCTTCAAACTTTTCTGTTTCTTTTAAGGCTACCACCACCCTTCTTGTGGAATAGAGTTCTTCTACATCCTCAGAATGGTCCTCTACTCTTCCCTCTCTGTCACGTCTTCCATCTAAGTGTTGAGAGTACTTGTCTGTTCTACTTCCACAATATAATGCAGAGGCTAGGGAGCATGGTAGATAAACACTAGCACTGGCGTAAGGAAGACATGAATTCAAATCTAGCTTCAGACATTTACTCAGATATTTCAAAAATAGGGCACTTTGGCAGCCTGGAGAAGTAATTTACTCTCTATTTGCCTCCTTTTCTTGATGGTCTCCTCTCCACCCCATCCTCCATTAGAACTGACAAAGCTATTTGCTAAAGCACAGTTATGGTCATGTCACTGACCTGCTTAAGAAGCTTGGGAACTCCTTATCTCTAGAAAAAACTACAAACTCCTGTGCTTATCATTTAAAGCCTGGACATTTCTACTGTTATTTTGTTGTAATCTTTTTCATTCACCTTACATTACATCCAAACTGGTGTACTCCTATTTCTCCATACATGACACTGTTTTTAATCCTTGTATATAAGCTATCCCTCATACATGGATTGACCTCTCTCCTCATTTTTGTCTTACCGATTTCTTTAGCTTCCTTTCAGATTTAGCTCATGTGCCAACCTATACAGAAAGTCTACCCTAATCTTAATTACTAGTGCTTTCCTTTTCTCTTCTAGATATTTCTTGTTTGTGTTTTGCTGGGCATATGCTGCTACTCCAAATAGACCATAAGCTCTTTGAAGGCAGTGGCAATTTATTTTATTCTTTAAGTCTTCCAACACTTTGCACTCATTAGATGTTCAATGCATACTTGTTAAACTGAATTGTCTCAACCTTCTTCCACATCCAGTCACTCTACAGCCTAAGAGTAGAAAAAAGAAAAGTCTTGCTGTCAGTAATGACATGAGTTTGCAAAATTGAGTTGGGCACCAACCACTGTTTATCTCTGCAAGAGTCAGGTGTGAACTTTAAATAATTCATAAAATGAATTTCAGGGTCACCTTTTCCATTCTTTGTCTCAGTGAAATATATTCTCCATGTCATTCCTGAAAGATGGACATATGATCTGGGCTTGAAAACTTCCAGTTATGGGAAGTTTATTTTTACTTGCTAGGGTCTGCTTAATTGTGATATAGCTTTGGATTTTATAAAGGTGTTTCTTTTATTGAACTGATACCTGTATTTTTCTGATGTCTCTTTATTGTTCCTAGTTTGGACCTCCATGGTCACTTTTTTTCCAACAGTATTTTAAATGAAGATAATGACAGTGACTCCTTTGCCTGACTTGATATTGATTACATAGTTAATGTGTTTCTAGAAATGATCATCCCCCTCCCCCACAAAGACTTCAATTCTGTCTTACCGACTACAAGCTTGTCTAGGTCAATTCCAAAATTTCTAAGAAGCTGCCCTTCTCTTAATTTCATATGTAACTTGTAGATGCTTATAGTGCCACCCACCCTGAATAGTCTGCATCATTCACTCATTATTTTCTTCCTCCATTGACTTCTGCCTTTTTCCCTACAAAATTACATTATTCTACTTCCTCTTAAAAGAACACCAGAAAATAAGCATAACAACACATACACACACACACACACATATACACACACTTCTGTTTTTATTAAAGTGACTTTCTCAATGTCCTCACTATTCACTCATTAAATGTTTAAAACAACTTACTATCTTCCCCCAAATGATCAAATTGTGTAATATTTAATTTCCATCACTGAAGTAGGAGAGGATTCAGGGAAGATGCAGAGTAGGTCAGAAAATTCTAAGCTCTCAAGATTCCCCCTCCCCCAAAAGAAATAAAATAGCACCTTAGGGCAAACAAAGTGGGAGAGGTAAAAATAAACAAGAGTAGGGGCATAACAGGGTCCTTACTGGGACAATTTGAGATCAGAAGGAAAGGACAAGGGAGGAATCTTTAGAGGGAATAGGTTATACGGCTCTATAGAAGGGTGTTTAGATTTATGGGAATCAGAGAATAGGGAAGGGATCCTTGGAGGAGGGTACACAAGTAATAGGAAGACAAGGTAACCAGTAAAAGTAAAGTAGAGGAAGCAAAAGTGATAGGAAACAAGAGATATGCGCAAACATAAAAACACAGATTAGGAGTGGAATGTGTTTGGGAAAGTATATGTCTATGTGTGTGTGTGTGTGTGTGTGTGTGTGTATCTATGTATATGAACGTATCTATAGCTATAGAGAAATATATCAGCACTTAATTTTAGCCTTGGGAAGGAGGAGGGGAGAAAAGAAGAAAATAGACAAGTGCATAGCAAAAAACCAAAGAAAACTTACAAAGAAGCATTGAAAAGATGGACAGCTCTCAATACACTGTATAGTATTTATCATACAGGCTTTCTTGAAATGAAAATTTATTGTTAGATATTTTGAATCCTTTCTTATGTTCTGTTATGTACACTTCCTTACTTGGTATTTTAAGTCCCAACATTTAAATTTATGATATATTTCTGTTTCTTTTCTTTATTCTGTATGTGTTTTGGCGTTTGAGTCTAAAATAAAATTTTAAAAAATCATTAAAGTAGAATTAAATTCCTTGAATGCAAATACTGTTCTATTTTGCCTTTATATTCCAAGTGTCTTGCATAGTGCTTGGCACATTGAAAATGCTTGATTATTGAATTAACCTTATATGCTCCTGTTCACCAGGCTGTTATACTCAGCTTCCTATTCTCTCTACCCTTTCATAACCTTTGTGGAAGTCTGGCTTCCAACAATGACATTTGACTGCAAAGTCTTAATCTTTGCTCCAGTATTTCAAGATCTACCCAAATATCTCATGGACATCTCAAATTCAGCACTCGAAATCTAATTTAGTTTTTCTGTAATTCATTTCCATTTTTGCCTTTCCTACCCATTTAAAGTGCCATCCATCAATTTACCTCATTTCAAAGCCATCTTTGACTCTGTACTGTCTTTCATGTACTGCATCCAACCAGTTGTTCAATTAATCAATACTAACTCTGAAAAATATTTTTAATTTTCCAACTCTCTCCATTGCTGTAGAAATGCATTTCCTCACAATTAGACTGAAGCAACAGCTTTCTAATAGTACTTAACTATTCAGGCTTCCTATATACCCTCTTTCTTCCTACATAGTTACTTGAATAATGTTTCTTAACACACAACAGCAAACCAAAGCAATGTTTTCATCATGTCTGATAGTATATGTGGCATTCTGTACTTCTATCTCCTAATCTTTTTCAACAATGGGTGGAAAGTAAGATATATATTTCATTGTCTCTGGGGTCAAGCTTGGAAAGCCAGTGCTGTCTGAAATTGAAGTTTTTTTTCCCATTTGGCTTTAGTGGTACTCTACATTTGACATCACATCATCTTACATAATTGCCTTCTCATACACTCTATGTAGTCTTTGTAAATGGACAAATTGCACTACACATTGGCCCCTTACAGAAGGTAGCATGACAAAATAGAGCCTTGGATTTCCAACCATAGGAACTGAGAGAATTGAGGGAATTTTGTGAACAAAAGTTATTCTGATTTGTAAAATTGGTCCCATTTTGACACCTAAATTTCATTTTTCCTGTTAATTACACTGGTTTGCTAATTGTGGAAATTGAGTGATAGCCTTTTTCGCATCTGGGAAAGTCCCTTAATTTGCTTGCCCCTCTACCAAATTGGAAAGTTCCTGAACTTTCCTCCAATTAGAAGCTAGATTATTCTAATTTGTATCCTGGTTTACATCTCGTTATTTGTTTTCTTTTAATTCATAAAATGTGTCTGCTCCTATATTCAGGGTCCAGTCAATCTGAGGTGGGCTAGATGTTCAGAAGCTGCTACCTTAGTTTCCTCAGTTAATTCAGATTCCACCCATTGAAAAATTGGGTTCAAATCATTACGGTACCACGTGGGAATGTAATCTCACATAAGTCACATCTTTCAGCACCAATTTTTTTTTGTAAAATGGAAGTTGCATTAGATATTTTACTATTAAAATTGATGAGCATATGATTTTTAGATTTCATTAACCCTTTCTCTGAACTTTGAATGTATACTGTGTGTCCCAAAAATTTTAATGCAGTTTTAAATTGCACTAAGTTTTTGGACCTTGCATTTTATTTTTATAAATGAATTCCCTCCTCCCTACTCTGAATTCTTTATATTTATACATCTTGTAAAGCTCAAATGCCATATTCTCCCTGTAGCCTTCCTAGAAACTTGCAACATTTCCCTCATGAGTTCACATGGAATTTTGTTTTTCACCTTTTAATACCAATATTTATTATTTTATGTTACAAGTATATGTATATGTCATATACCTCTCCTAAACTGTAAATTCCATTAGGTTAGGGTTAGTGCCATATGTAAAAATATTTTGTTTAGTGTATAAAATAGGTCTCCATGCATAATGGGCCCTCAATTATACTTTGCTGAATAGTTGTTTTTTTTAATGTGGTATCCTTTTATCGCCTAGTGGTTGGAATACTATCAATCAATAAGCATTTACTAAGAACCTATGACATGCAAACCCTTGTGCTATGTGTTTCAATTATAAAGACAAAAATAAAATAGTTGCACTTTGTATGAACCTACCTTCTAGCACAGTATGCGCATAAGATAGATCAGGTAGGTTGTGCAGTAACGAGAACCGTTCCTAGAGTCAGGCAAGCTTAAATGTGGCCTCAAATGCTTCCTAGCTGTGTGAGTCTAGGCAAGTCACTTAAACTTTTTTCTCAGTTTTATCACCTGCAAAATAATAATGGTATCTCCCTCTGAGTGTTGTTGTTTGGGATCAAATAAAATAATAATACTAATTAATAATAATATTATAAAGTGCTTAGCATAGTGCCTGGCAAATATTAAATACTATAAACGTTATCTGCTATTGTTGTTACTGCTACATAAAGAACATATATAAAATGAATGCAACTCATTACCAGTTGGTTGGATGAGTCAAGTGGAGTAAAAAGCATTTATTAAGTCTAGCATTGTGCTAAGTGCTAGGGTACAGCACAACCTAAAACGGCACTTGCTCTCAAGAAGATCACGATGTGTAGAACCAAGTAGTTGAGTTGTATCTTGAAGACAAGATTGAATTCTGCAAAGCAGAGGTGAGAAGGAAATATTTTCCAGTCATGCAGGAAAAGAATGCAAAAGCACAGAGGCTGGAAATGGAAGGCTATCTGTGTAGAACAGCAAGAATGAAGTTCAGTTTTGTTAGACTACGGAGTGCAAGAAGGAAAATTATCTTTGAGACCAAAAAGGAGAGATAAGCCTAGGTTGTGATGAACTTTTACTCTCCAAATAGAGGAGTTCACATTCTATCCTCAAGGAATCGCTGAAGTTATGGGTCAAGGAAATGACATGACCAGATCTGCAATTTTGGAAAGTCACTTAGGTATGAAGAATGGAGCACAGTGAGGAGAGACTTGTGGCAGGGAGATCACTTCAAAGGCCATTATAATGGTCTAGGTGAGAATTAATAAGGGACCGATTTATAATGATGAATACTGAGAAGGGGACATATTCGAGAGACATTCTGGATATTTAACAAGTGGTTGAATATGTAGGGTGAGAGGGAGGAGTCAAAAATTTTACTGAGATTTTCAAACTGAAAGACTTCAGTGATGGTAGTACATTATCACTGCAGATGTTAATATCTTCTTCTTATTATGTGATTTAATTAGATTGGAGGCAAGTGCTTTTCAACATCCTCAAGTCAGTCATCGGATCATTTATTATGAACTCCAGAAAGGGTAGATGTCAAAATTGGGTATGGTGACCAATAATACCCAAAAGATCATTTTACAAAAGGGTTCCATTTTTGGGGGGGAGAAGATATTGCCAACAGAATTTATAAAGTACAACTAATGTCAAAATAACCAGGTGTTTTTGAATATGCATATGGACATGAGATCCTCATCTTGACTGAAATTCTTCATTAGACTCTCTATAGATACAGCTCAAGGAATCAGACCTAATTTATACTCTCTGCAATTGTCTTCCCTTAATGCTACTATGTCATTTCCATTTTCAGTTTTCTTCAGGAAAATTAAATGAAGAATCATGCCTACATTCCACGATACCAAAAATGCTTGTTTTTAACAATACCAGAAATCCCTGGCACTAGAGTGGTTTCTTCAGGACCTTCTTAAGGAAAAATATATTTTTAAGTACTCTAGGGCTTATGATTGTGGCTGGAACAGTGGTTGGAGTCAAGAAGATTTAGGTTTCAGTCCTTCCTGTTACCCCTATTGACTGTCTGACTCTGATACAAGTAATATAATCTCTTACTATTCTTGTTTGCAAAATTACAAATTGCAGAGAAAGTGCCAGTGGTAGAGTTTCTTCACCACGGGGTTACCTATATTAATGACATCATGAATCCAATTCCTATCCCTAATCCCTAGGGCATAAATTATGTGCAGTGGAATCTTGAAAAGAGGAATGTCATAGCTAGATGAGAGATTAACCAGATGAACATTGTTGAGATTCCCTTTTGAAATTAAAACTTCTCTTCTCACAATCATTATCAACGTAAGCAAACTCCAGGACAGTGATCTTTGAACAAAAAAAATACATATTTGGATAATTATATTTGAAGATAATTCTTTGCCTTTTTTCATTTTGTGTTTTTAATTTTATACATTTTAAAATACTATTATGAAAAGTGTATAGATATCACTAGGCTTTTCAAAGGGCCCATGACACAAGAAAAATTCAGTATCCCTATTGTAGGAGCCAAAGGATATATAATCTTTAGACAGATTAGCAAGGCAGAAGAAGTGAAGTGACTGACCTATTTGGGCATCACCATTTGGTTCCCTGGACAGAAGAGAGGAAAATGTGACTGAGTACTTAAGGGAGTTTGGGAAAGATTTCTAAACATGAGTGATGGTGGGGAAATCACCTGGAAGAATGCTAAAGATAAACTTTGCCTGCTCTACAATTTCCCCAAGGATGGCCAGGTACCTCTCAAATTTTCTAATAGGGGTAGTAAATAGGGTTTTGTTTGCCTCAGAAATCAATTCAGAGGATGCTTATTCGTGGATGCTGGCTTATACACAATGCTGGTGCTCTGCAAGTTGCCTTTCATCCTTAACTGACTCACTGCTTTGATGATTCTCTTGAATTCTTTGGCTTATTAGAGAGTGTACTGAATAAAATTTGGATCATTGTTCATACCTGTAATTCAATTTCCAGTTCCTGTCAGAGATTGATGTAGTATGTATTCAAAGTCATAATAAAAAAATAAGTAAAATGGCAAATTGCAATCATTGCATGAGATTTGATAGGCTTACCTGCTAAAGCTTAACCTTAGTGGATGGTTAGTTTACTAGCCCCCTACTAAAGTACTTTCAAGAAAAATCTGAAACCCATATTCCTTTGATTCAACTTTGCTTTTATTGACAAAAACAACTACAGCTCATTTATATGAAGATAAAGTCAATAGGACTTGCAGTGTTCTCTGCCTTGCCTTTCATACAGTAAGAATGCCAGCTTTTACAGATATGAGCTATTTCTGCTTGAGATGAGGCCTCTACTTAGGAAGATTACCTTTTTTTCTTTATATTTATGAATTACAAGTAATTGTGAGGCTGTCTGGCTTTTCAGAAACTTCATTATTAATTAACTTCATCACCTAAGGTTGCTCTGAGCACATTAGGTATCCCAAAATGATCTGTCCTTTATAGAATCTGAACCTTCATCATGTTTTATAATGCCTTTTTGAACCTCTCAGCATAGCTTGAAAGTTTTTTTTTTTTACTTCCTTTGGTGTCATACTTAGCAACTTGTCATGAAGTTTCTCCACATTTCTTATACTCTATAAGTGAAAATAGAGTGTCTGCAAACATTTAGGAACTAGAACAAATGGTGTTTCAATTTTTAACACATATGATATACCAAGTAAAGAGCCTTTGAAACTCTCTGGGAGGCATTTTCTTTTTCTGTATCCAACACCAGAGCCTCTTATGTAAGTAATCTTTTATGCCAGAGTTTACATTTCACTCCTTCTTGGGGAACACCGCCATCTAAGGGTAATTATAAGTTGTTATATGGAATCAGTTTGAGATATCTCTTTCAATGTATGGCCTGTGATATGTTCCCTTGCTTCCTGTGATGTGTCCATACTTCCATTTGGGAGGGCATTCTTTCATTCTAATACTTCTGCCACTGCTAATAGTCTTCTGTTTCTGACCTAGGAAGGGAGTCAGTCTCTTCAAGCACTCAATATCAGAGGTATGGAGTTTCTTGATCACTTTCCCTGGGGGTGTCCCTCTAGGAAAGCAGTGTGGTATAGTGGAAAGAATTCTAAACTTGGAATGATAGGGTCTGAGTTTGAACCTGTCTTTACCATTTGGTATCTATGTGACCTTGAGTAGGTTACTTAATCCCTCTGGGTTTATTTTCATCACCTGTAAAATGAGCAGATTGAACTAGATGATTTTCAGGTACCTTGCAGTTCTTTCTATATCTCTTATAATAACTCCGAAGATTATCATATTTGAAAGTCTTTACTGACTCAGAAAAGTCTACATATACATTGTGCTTACTCCCAAACAGCTTGCCTAATGTCATATGTATTCCCAAAGACTCAAAAACAGTACTCAGGGCCATTTTAAATGTGCCATTATAAAGTTTAAAATTACTGTAATATGAACTCCTTGAATGCAGAGACTTCCTCACTTTAGTGTTTGTACTCCAAGCAAATACCACAGAACTTTGCCTAAAAATAAGTTCTTAATCCTTTTTTCACCAATTTATTTATCTATTCATACATTCATTCATTGTTCATTAGGCCAAAAATACTTTATGTGGATCTCTAGTTGTAAGAAAACACTTGTCCTCTAATGTTTGAGAAGGCAATTTATGAAACCTCATATTCATACCATTTGATCAGGTATTCTAATACACATACATACATACATATGCAGATATTTATCAGTGTGTTTATTAGTAGTATTTGTACATATACACATTTGCACATACATACATACATATAATTTTATATGTATATAAATTATATGCATATATCACATATATGCATGTACATATGTGTATATATATATGTACATATATATATATATATATATATATATACACGCAGGCATAATACTATTTTTGTACACACACCCACAGACTCAGGTACTATATTATACTACCCACTAGACTAAAAGTCTAATTTAGTATTTGCAAAGGAGACTATAAAATCATAGTTACTGCAAATGCAGAAAATTGCCCAAATAGGCTACCTCAGGCAAGTTTTTAAAATATAACCCATGCATGAGGATCTTTTTCATTATAAAGGGGACCTAGATATAGTTTGGAAAATGTCCTTATTCTTTTGGCATATTTCTCACCTATGAAACTCTATGCATGCTAATAAGATTAATTTCTACATGTAAGCACATAATTTAAAATGTTACTGTTCTAGTAAATCTTTTGTTAGACTTTTTGACTTGTTTTACAATCTGTCTCATGCTTCCATCTTTGAAATATTAGAATAAGATTTGTGCAATTTGTTTCATATGACTTTAAATTCTGAACCCTGGAGAGAAAATGCTATTTGCATCCAAAAAGTAAAAATGATAGCTCCATTGGTAATGAGTAAAGGAAAGCTTCCCCTGTAATTCTGCTTTTAGTTGAAGATTATTACATCTTCTATCAAATTAGACATGTTCCCTCACATACTATTCTCATCTTCTATTTCTTAAAATTAGCTGTGGAGGAAAAATGAGGCTTTCCTTTCTTTTTCATACTATATTTTAAGTTTCTTAAGATAATTATTTGAGGGTCAGATTGACAATCCTTCTTGCTGTCTAGAAATTTGGTCAAGAAAGCAGTCATCAATGGTCCTTCTCCAAAGATAACAGTTAAAGAGAGATCATTTTCATTGGACAATCTGAAGTCACTTTTTCTCATTAACAGGCCAGACAGGAATACTTCTTGAAATGAATGCTTGCATTACCTTCACTTTTACAAATAAAAATTGATGCCACCTCTATTATATTTTTCCTTCTCTATGAGTGTATGTAATTTCATATTGAATAATGCCATTTCAATCTGCTTGCTAGATAATGAGTGAGCAAGGATTCCTCCTTCTTCATTCTTTTAGCATAATAATTCTTAAAAAAAAGTAAAAAGAAAAACTAATATCCCTATGATTATTTAGTTTACTTTATGATTTTTATTGGATTTGTATTTTATTTGTCCTAACCAAAAGCTGCATCAAAGTAGAACTGATGCCTCTTCTGACTTAGATAAGTTTTACTAGCTATTATTGAAAGGTGATTTTCTGATTAAATTGAGTTATTCAGTTTCTTTTTATGACTCTTGCATATACATTTATTTTGATGATTAATATGTGTTGAGGCAGAAAAAAAGACCTGTATCTGAATATGGTAACACAGATACAAATAGAGTAGTCCAAAAGTTCAAAAGCTACTAAAACTTAAAATGTCACTAAGATTTTTGCATAAACAGATATTAATTTTTACATGCTATTTTTCGTTTGTTTAAAATATGCTGGTGTTTTTTTGTTCATTCTGACCCATTGATTAGCCAAAATCTATCAGTTCCCTGGGACATTAAGGGCCTATCTACAAATACCTGCCCCCTTAATTTTATGGGCCGGAAAGTGTGTAACAATATATTTTCACAGATGCAGAGTCAAGAATTAATATATAAAATTAAAATTTGATTTCTTTAATTCCACTTGGTACAAACCTTCAAAGTGGGGAAAACTACTCATAACTTCCAAGTTCTCCTTGTAGTATAAAGGGGAAGACACAAGCTCTGCCTGAGGAATCTTTCAATCCACAAGAATCCCAGCTGTTAACTCTAAGGTTGCTTAGAATTAGTAGTGTGCATATTATATATACATATATTCATTTGTATATATTATTATACACATATTACATACATGCATATATGTATATATACATATATTATACATATGTTACATATATAACATACTTATAATATATAAATATATATATTCCTATTTGAGTCTGATGATAGCCATCTCTAGGGTGGGGAGAGGGAAGAAAAAAATTTACATGATGATTTTGTCATATATTTGAAAGGAATAGCAAGTGCGTTTAATGTGCAATCACCTTGTTTATTGTACTATGTCACGGAAATGCTTGTTTTATTGCAGAAATAAAAATAAAAATTTAAAATAAAAAAGATTATTATAGTAAAATATAGCATCATCTTAAAGATAGTTGTATCATAATTCCTAGCTGAGTGGCACAGCTGAGCATCAGACTTGGAGTCAGGAAAATTTTAGTTCAAATTTGGACTCACATACTTAGTATTTATATGACTCAGGAAAAGTCACTTAACTTCAGTTTGCCTTAGTTTCCTCAACTGAAATAATGGGAATAATCATACCTTCCTCCTCCGGTTGTTGAGAGTATCAAATGAGCTAATCATTGTAGAGCTTTGAGCTCTATTGCCTGGCAGATAGTAAACACCATAAAAATACGTTTACTTATTATTTTCTCTTAACAGTGCAGATTATGAGGGATTTTCTAGCACAGTTCCTTTCTTGGCTTACTATTCATAGGGTGCACCCTATGAATAATATGGATACAGTATTGGATACTTTTTCTTCCTCTCTCTCTCTTTCCTTATTCTTGCCATCCCCTATGGATAGGTATTATGGTCATTGAATCCTGACTTTAGCAGGGCAAGCCATCAATTTTTCATGGAGTATACCAATATTTCTTCCTTCCTATTAAAAAATTTTGAACTCTGAACTAATACATCTATACATATATATATATATTATATATAATGTATATATAATATATATATATATATATATATATATATATATAAAACAGAATACAAGAGTATATAAATTCATGATTTCAATTTCATAACATTTGTTGTTTTTCTAAGTGTATAATAAATTCCACACATTACTTTCAAAATTGCCATGCTTATTTGTGCTTTATCTAGATGGTAGTTACTCACTGTTTCAGTAGTTTCACTCTTGTTATGTGTGTACAAACACTATCTCCTGGGTCATATCTTGTCTCCTGGTGGCTAAAGCTTTTTCCTGGCCAAGCAATTCCCTAACACACTCTTTTCCTAATGAACATCCCCATCTATTACCGTATGTAAGGTGACTTCAAGCTTAGGATGCTTATATCTGTCCTCAAATGTATAATAAAAGTTTAAGCCTCTGGATTCTAAGCTAAGCAAAGGATGACTAGACCCATTGATCCTATATTAAAGAAGAGAAAACAACTCAGCTAAGGATTGCCACTGAAAACAAATAAGGGCAGCAAAGGATCACCACAGCCATTGAGAGTCAACACAGGAATCTCACCCAACTCTGACCTGCGTTTGAGGTACCTTATTGGGTAATGGGACCCACAGTGGCATGCACACAAATGAGTCATAGTATGTCATTGTAACAAAAATACCTTGCTTAGATTGAGAAGTTTTTTGTTTTGTTTGTTTGTTTTGTTTTTTTGAGGGAAAAGTATAATTAGTTGGTGCCTTGTGCCATGGCTCTTTTTTGATCTCACTATCTGCCAGACCTCATTCCTGCCATTCCAGGACACTTTATTCCTCTGCCTAGCCCACTGGACTTTCTGAGTGTGTTGGGCTTAATGTCATAGCTGTGCTCTGACTTCCAGATCACAGCTTGAAACCCCACTTTCCCCTTCACTCTTAATTTCATTCCTATGACCAAAGCTTACTAAGTGCCCCTAGATTCAGGTCAGTCAACATTGATTAAGTGCACTTGGACTTAAAAATTCTAGGAATGTGCTGGAAACTGGGCATATAATGACAAAAATAAACCATTAGACAGTCCTTGACTCTAAAGATCTCACATTATCCTGGAGAGATGTATCACACATACTGATAAGGAGATAGAAATTTGGTGCATAGAATTTGGAGACTAGGGAATAATATTAATAATTGGAGGAGTGAATACATGTCAGTTTCTGCCATTATATCCCTATGTGTCATAGAGACCCAATATAGTGCTGGAATTTCTTAAAATTTATTTCTTTATTTTTAATTTTCAACATTCGTTTCCACAAGATTTTGAGTTCCAAATTTTCTTCCCATGTCTCCCCTTCCCCACCTCGAAAAGCAGTGCATTCTAATTACCCCTTCCCCTAATCTGCTCTCCCTTCTATTACATCCCTCCCTTCTCTTTTCCCCATCTTCTCTTTTTTCTTGTACAGCAAGATAGATTTCTATACCTCATTACCTGTATTTTTTATTTTCCAGTTGTATGCAAAAATAATGCTCAACATTCCTTCCTAAACTTTTGAATTCTAACTTGTCTCCTTTCCTCTCTCCCCACCCATCCCCACTGAGAAGGCAAGCAATTCAATATAGGCTATATATGTGTAGTTTTGCTAAAGACTTCCATAACAGTCATGTTGTGTAAGACTAACTATATTTCCCTCCATTCTATCTGGCCCCCTATTTATTCTATTCTCTCTTTAGATGTCGTCCCTCACTTAAAGTGATTACTTCTTATCCTCCTCCCATTGCCCTCCCTTCTATCATCCCCCCACCCCACTTGTCCCCTTCTCCCTTACTTTCCTGTTGAGGAAGATAGACTTTTAATACCAAATTGAGTATGCATGCTATTCCCTCCTTAAATCAAATATGATGAGAGTAAGTTTCACTTTTTCCCTCTTACCTCCCTCCATGTTTCCTTCATTGGAAAAGCTTTTTCTTGCCTCTTTTATGAGAGATAATCTGTCCCATTCTATTTATAACTTTCTCCTCCCAATATATCCTTCTCTCATACCTTAATTTTATTTTTTTAGATATCATCCCTTCCTATTCAACTCACCCTGTGACCTCTACCAATCAATCTATCTATCTATTTATCTATCTATCTATCTCATCCCTCCAACTACCCAAATACTGAGAAAAGTTTCAAGAGTTACATGTATTATCTTTCTATGGAGGAATGTATAGAGTTCACCTTTAGTAAGTCCCTTATGATTTCTCTTTCCGGCTTACCTTTTCATGCTTCTTTTGATACTTGTGTTTGGAAGTCAAATTTTCTATTCAGCTCTGGTCTTCTCATCAAGAATTCTTGAAAGTTCTCTCTTTCACTGAGTAACCATTTATTCCCCTGAAGTATTATACTCAGTTTTCCTGGGTAGGTAATTCTTAGTTTTAGTTCTAGTTCCTTTGACTTCGGGAATATCATATTCCAAGACCTTTGATCCCTTAATGTAGAAGCTTCCAGATCTTGTGTTATCCTGATTGTATTTCCACAATACTCAAATTGCTTCTTTCTGGCTGCTTGAAAAATTTTTTGCTTGACTTGGGAACTCTGCAATTTTGCTACAATATTTCAGATTCTTTCATGAGCTGACCTGTGCATCATTTTTTGAGGAAGTCTCCTTTATAAAGCCTTTGACTTGTTTTTCATGATTTAGTTATTTCCTTCTCAATTCTCTTTCCAATTTTTCCTCCACCACTCTTACTTGATTTTCAAAATCCTTTTTGAACTCTTCCTAGGCCTGAGACCATTATATATTTATTTTCCAGATTTTGGATGCAGAGGCCTTGACTTTTAGGTCTTCCTTTGATGGTATGCATTTTTCTTCCTCATCTGAAAAGATGGAAGAAAATACCTGTTCACCAAGAAAGTAACCTTCTATAGTCTTATTTTTTTTCCCTTTTTAGGACATTTTCCCTACCAATTACTTGAACTTTGAGTCCTTTGTCAAGAGGAGGTTATACTCTGCGGGCCTGTAAGTTCTCAGTTCTTCCAAGATGGCACAATCAATAGAGAGGAGTTTACTGCTCTGCTGGCCTGCACTCTGTTACGTGAGCTACCAAAGCTTTTCTGCCCAGGAACTTCAAGTAGAATTTCCGTTATAGAGACTCCACCAGTTCCACCACTTCAGCAGTCTTCCTTACCCCAAGATTTCCCCTCATTGATGAGATCAAGAGCAGTGGCTCAATTCCCCCAGGAGCTTTAAGCCCTTCTCCAGAAACGGACGCTGCTGATGCCTGAGGCTGGACCTATGGGAAGGCCCTGCTCCCTTCTCACCGAGGTGAAAAAGCTTTCTCACTGAGCTTTGAAACTGTCTTTGGCATTTGTGGGTTGATGGATCTGGGAACCATAACTCCTGCCAGGGATTCTGCCCCCAAGGCCTGCTCTGGTCCTGTTATTACAGGTGCTGCATGGCCAAGACTGGACTGTGCTCTGCACCTTGTGTGATAAACTTTTCCTGTCAGTCTTACAGGCTGCATTGGGCTGTAAATGTCTTTCAGTGTCACTTTGTGACTTCTGCTCCTCTAGAATTTGTTTAGATTCAGTTTTTACAGGTATTTTATGGACTGAGAGGGAAGATGCATCTTTGCACATGACCATCTTGGTGCTGTCCTCATTCTGGAAAATTAAAAAAATTAAAAATTAATTTAAAATTAAAAAAAAATCATACTCATGAACTATGTTGATTAATATTTATTTATATATTGTTTTAGAGGGGCTGCATGGCACAGGATAGAAAACTGACTTCAGATTAAGGATAACAGGTTCAAGTCCTATTTTTTGTGTATTAATGGCACATCATTGAATCACTCAATAGCTGAGATTACTCCTTGTAACTAAAATTTTTGGAACAGTTCCTAATATACTTTGATAGAGGGAACTTGATGCAAAATGAAGTCACCAAACCATAAGTGTGGCTATGTGTATTATTATATATGTTCATTTACCATTAAATATGGAATCTAATTTCAAATTGTGGATGTATACAACTTCAAACTAGTTTTCATACTTAACAAATACATATTTTGTTGCATCTCAGCTTCAGAGGCTGCATTGAGTGCATAATCATTTGCAAACACAAAATCATCCACTAACACTCCCTCCACTTTGGTCTTCACTTTTAGCCTTTTCAGATTGAAGAACTTACCATCAGTATGGTAATTGACCTTGATGAAGTGTTCATCCTCACTGAAAGCATTTGACAACATGGCTGAAAACATCATGCTAAAAAACATGGGAGGAATCACAATGCCCTATTTCATTCCCTTGGTGATTGGGAAGGCAAGAGAGCATTGTCCACTATCCAGAAACCAGGCAAACATGTCATCATGAAATTGATGTGCAATATTGATGAACTTCTCCTAACAACCAAGTTTTAACATAATTTTCCATAAGCCCTCATGACTGCCAGTATCAGAGGCCTTGGTCAGATCTACAAATGTTTTTTACAGACCTCTGTCCTGCCCCTGGCATTTCTCCTGGAGTTGTCAGGCAGCAACCACCATATCAACTGTTTCTCAGCCCTTTCTGAAGCCACCCTGACTTCTAGGTATATGACTGTCTTCCAGGTGAGGGATCAGCTTCTTAAGGACTACTCTAGCAAGAATTTTGCTGGCAATGACTAAGAGAGAGACACACACACCCCCATCATTGTTACAGGACAATCTATTCCTTTAACCTTTATAGAAATGGACAATGGAGGCATCCTTGAACTCCTGGGGGATAAACTCCTATTGCCATATAACTTGGAAAATTTCAGTCAGCTATTGTATGAGCCTCTACCTTGTAAACCTCAGATGGAATAGAATCAGCACCAGCTCCTTTGTGCATGAAAAGAGCCTAATGGCTCAAAACCTCTTCTTCATTTGGAAGTTCAGTTAAGGAGGGATTGACTTAAACCTGAAGTAAATGATCGATGGCTTCAGCATTGATTGATGATGGTCTGTTGAGAATACTGTGGATATGTTCAGCTCATCTCTCTAGGATCATGTCCTTATCACTGATCAATATGGCTCCATCATCACTGAGTGGTTTTGATGCACCATAGGTGCATAGGTCCATAAGTAGCTTTCTGATAATCATAAAGGTTCTTTGTATTGTTGATATCAGCATAAAATTGAATTTCATGTGCCTTCTTACTGAACCAGGAATCGTGAATCTGCCTAAGTCTTGTTGTACTTTGATTTTGATGGAATTAAATTCTTCTTTCTTAGAGGTGATGAACTATCCTACTGGTATATCCTGTGGAGTTCTCGTTTTCTATTTAGTAGTTTCTGAATTTCCCCATCATTTTCATCAAACCAGTCTTGGTGTTTGCAAGTGCTCTGGCCCAGATGAGCAGAGGCAGTGCTGTACACCAAATCTCTGAAAGTTGCTCATTCCTTTTCTGCTCCACTATTGACAACTATGTGTTGGCTCAACTTTCCCTCCAAGTTAGCAACAAACTGTTCATGCTCAGAGAAGTGCTCTAATTTGTTGAAACTGAGATGCAACAAAGTATGGGTCTATTCTGTGCTGCCTGTGCTAGTTTTGACCCAATAATTAACACCAAGAAAATACAGGTGCTCCATCAGCCACCACCACACCATCCACAGGTGATACCATAGTTACAACAAATGGAGAAGTTTTGAATGAGGTGGATAAGTTCACTTAGCTTGGTAGTGTACTTTCCAGGGATGTACACATTGACAATGAGGTTGATGCAAGCATTGCTAGAGCTAGTTCAGTGTTTGGGAGGCTATGAAGAAAAGTTTGGGAGAGAAGAGGTATTAACTGACTACCGAACTGAAGGTCTGCAGAGCCATTGTGCTGATCTCATTGTTGTATTTCTGTGAAACATGGACAGTCTACCAAAGCCATGCCAAGATTGCCTGGTAGGATAAGGTACCAGACATTGAAGTACTTGTTCAAACTGAACTGTCAAGTATTCAAACTATGCTTCAGTGAGTGCAACTCTGATGCTAGCCATGTTGTTCAATTGCAAAATGTACACTAGCTGAAGAGACTATTTTAGGGAGAGTTCACATGGGGCAGGTGATCACATGGTGGTCAGAAAAAGCACTACAAGGACACTCTCAAGGTCTCTCTTAAGGACTTTGGATTTGAATGTGCAACATGGGAGATCCTGGCCCAGGATAGATCAGCATGGGGTGCCCACATCAGAAAGGGTGTTGTGCTCTATGAGCAAAGTAGAATTGAGACGTCACAAAGTAAATGCAGGACGCACAAATTTGGAGTATACACTCCAAATATTCATGAAGACAATGTGTGCCTAACCTAGAGTACAACATTCTGAGCTCATATTGGTCTGATCAGCCACAATCAGACACACTGAAATTTCACTTTATTGTAGTGACGTCATTTTGGTCCTCTTCAAGAACAAAGGACAACAACCAACTAACTCATAAAAATCCAAACCACCTTTGGAAGTAGTCAAGATCATCCTGACCCTGATTGTGTACCCTGAAGTTATTAAGCAGAAGAAACTAAGATGTAGAAGTAACAATAACAGCACTTACATAAAGTGTTTAAAGTTCAAAACATGCCATCCAAATGGTAAAATAGTATCACTCATCATAAATCCTAATTCAGGTTTGCTTCAAGGCACATAAAAGTTACTACTCTAAGACAGCCCTTTGGTGGTTGCCTGAATAATGACTTCATTCAGTGGCTAAGTTCTGCAATTGCAAGCACTAATGATATTTTAAACTTTGGGCAACAACAAAATATCTTTATAAACTGAAGAATAGTTAGATATTTGGTAAAGATCATCTCAAGGGAAAACTCATTTTTGACCTTTCATGTTGGTATAAACACTTTTCCTTTAGAAATGTTAAGCAATATACATTGGAGAAGTTTAACTATTAAGGAAATTTCATAGTCCAAAGATGATAGCATTTATAAATAACTTCAGAGATCAATAAGTGGAATTTTCAATGATTTTGAGATCATTTTGTTATTTTCTATGTTCTAATCCTTTGAAGTAAATGATCAGTGTCTAGTGTTAATTCAAAAGCAAAGAGGTTGCTTAAATAATCCATTACTATTCCCAAGGGTAATGAGGGACATTTCATGCTGAAAATAAATCTGCTTTTACAAATCAGGACATTACTTCTTGCAAGATAAAGGAAATGAGTTAAATCCTAATCAGTAATTATGAAAATCTAAATTCCAAGTAAATTTTCTGTATATATCAGTATAACAGAGTGATTTTTGAAACTAAAACATGGGGAAATGTTGTAGAGATTGGTGGTATTATGAATGGATAAAGTATGAATGGATAATATACTCTCTATGAACACTCAGAGAAGGAGCATGGGTAGTGGAAAGGACACAAGATTTTGAAATATCTCAAACTTCCAGTTCCAACAATACCTTTTTGCATGACCTAAGTGTAGAGAGCCAATATTGATGGAGTCCAGAATGTGAGGTAATTGAGACTTGTACTAGCATAAAGACTGATGTTCTCAGGAAATTGTGTCACCATTACACTCCTGATAAGCAAGGACAAGATCATCCTGACCCTGATTGTGTACCCTGAGGTTATTAAGCAGAAGGAACTAAGATATGGAAGTAAAAGATGTAAGCTAAAAATGTTCTCATGGGAATAACCTTGCTTGTAGGCTTGCTTAAGAGAGTATATAAACTTGATCCTCAGGTCAATAAAACAGTGATCTACCATTCATGTACAGATAGAACAGACTTGCCTAGCACCCACTGCTGTTTTCTTTCTTTCAATGAACTGCCATGCCTCTGATCCTCCAGATGCTGGCACCTAAGAATGTATCATTTAACTTTCCTAAGACTCAGTGTCTATACCAGTAAAAAAAAAGATAACAATATTCTCATTACTTATCTGACTTTATAAGATTGTTATGAAAAGGAAAATATGTGATTCACAAGGTGCTATGAAATGTATGAGTTTATCATAGATAAAAAGCAAGTTACAAAACAAAACAAAACAATAGTTTGAGTAGTTCATGACAGAACAGTCCTTCCAAAAGAGGTGATTAATATTCTAGTCTCCCTGAAAAACTGACAAATTATAGAGCTAGATAATGTTTATAATTTTTTTTCTCCAAATGCTTCACTTCACTTCATGAATTGATAAAGCAATGTTCTCTTATATTTCTCTCAAATTGGGTTTAATTTCAACTTTCTTAACTGAACACGTATCTATTGTCACAAGATGAGAGCTAGGGCAGTTATATTTTTATTTAGTTTATTCAAAACATTCAAGCCGTGGATCACTAGAAAAATCCATAATTATTTAAAAGAAAATAACATGTTAAAGTGTAAAAGAAAGTGTGCCAAGAAATATTAGGATCATGAAGAACAACTAAATATTGATTTGATACTTCCTGAATAATATAAAGAGCTATAAAACTTACACAATCTTTATTGATTATTGAGAAGCCTTTAACTCAGAAAGTCTACATTTATGGCTTGTTTGTATACCACAGATTTGTAAAAATAGATCTGAATATAATGAGAATATAAGAGAATTTGATATCTTTTTCCTTTCCTTTCCAATTGTAATTTCTCCTAAATACAGCTAAGGGGTGGTTTTCAAACTAAAGAGGAAGTTTGGATCAAAACAAAATTATTTATCACATGATGTATATGGATGACCTCGGGCTATGTGTCTACCTCTCCAAACAAATGAAAAGAAATCATACACATTCACTAACTACTTCCTTCTCTTGCTGTAATATTTCTTGATTCATATCATCATATCATATGGCATATGGATTCAAGTGTCTTAAGGTGACATATGCCAAGGTAAATTAGAAAGTAAAGGTTTTGAGTTTGAATCTAATGGTCATCTGACCATTATGAAATCTGACCAAATGAAAATTTGACCTACACATTCCTTGCTCTCTTCCCAGTAAGATACTTTGAGCATAAATACATTAAAGGAAAGACTGTGACTGAACACATTAGGAGACTTTATTGACATGAAATCAAATCTGAATGGGAAGTAGCAGTTTAAAGGAGCGAATACCTGTGCAGTATCAATCTTACCACAAACTTTCACCACTATAATATGAATCATAACAGATGGAAAACAGCATGAGAAATCCCACTGTATCAGCAGATGAACATTGTTCTTTTTTTCATACTTCCAATCTTTTAATCTCTCCCACAAAGAATTTAGAATCACTTATGGGAGAGCTGAATTGGCAATTTAGTTCCTGGAGTATTAACAAATCTTTCAGGGGAAGAATAACGACTTAAATGCTGCTTTTTGTTGAAGATTCATTTTTTTCTTTATGCTTATTAGGTTCAGACTTGGAAGATAGACTCTTCTGGTTTGGAACTTTAGCTTTTTTGCTTTTTAGATTTTTTTTTTTACATTTAGATTATATTTTTCTAAGCTTTCGTACATTTTCTGGTAAATACAGCATAATCCAGGAATATTTCAATTGCAGACTCATTCTCCTTCCTTCCCTAAGTAAAAGTTAGATGTTTTGTTTTCTCCTCTATTTTAACTCCTTTCTCTTTGCCAGTACTCTCTGGTTTTGAATTATGTATTTAGCTAATACTACAATGATTTTGTAACATAGTCATGCTTTTCTTCATATCCTAAAATCTTTGCATTATCTCTACCTTCGATAAATATGTTTTATACAATAAAGGACATTTTATAACATGGTTCCTTATTAGTGTTAGGACTCTATAATGAAAATTTGATATAATATAGTTATATGATATTTGTGCCTACTATAACAGCATCATAATATTATATTATACTCACACATAGAAAAACTTGTAGTGTGTCCACATATATGTGTGTGTGTGTGTGTGTGTCTGTGTGAGTGATGAGTTAAAATATTAGTCCTTCTAGTATTGTTGAATGTAACAGATGAAATTAATGACTTAAGAGAGCCTAGTTGCAACTGATTACTTAATAACATGGATTTTCTTTTATACCATGGGAAGCTAAACTAATGAGTTCTCTTTGGAGTAGAATTCATGGTTGTTTATTTCTACTGATTAACTGATTTTTTTCTATCTGTGGAGACTATTTTTAATCTGTGTTCTTAATTCCAAATAAACACATTTGCTTCCACTATTGTGCTCTGAATATTTTGTAAGGATCTTTTATTTTCTTCTGGTTCTCAGTTGAACAAAGGTTCTTGCACCAGTGTTCAATGTTCATTGGGAACTCTTCTGGTGTAGTGATTTTACAGATACAGATTTATTTTTGTTTAGTGATAAAGTCATTGTAATACATTTATCTGATTTTTATTTTATTGATCTTGATATCATTAACGATGATTCTGTCAGCAATTTTTACTATAGATTTAGTGTTAGAAAAATATTCTCAACAAATAACTGTTAAAAAAGACTATCCAAGTCATATGTGTAAGTATGAAAATATTCTAAAATTTAAGGTCTTAATTTATAGACTGTAGCTTTTTAAGTGTCTCCTTCTTATCTTTTTTATTTAATGATTATTGTTTTGAAAATGTTTTAGAGGACATTGTTGTCCAGTTTTCTGACCCTCCTTAGTAATATCTATATCTATATGCACATAGATATAGAAATATGCATATTAGACACCCTTATTCATTGACTCATTTATATCAACTTTTTGAATACACATAATACCAGAGATCACTGGCATAATACCCACTTTATGACTCTCAGTAGTAGGCTGCCCTTTTCTCTTTGCTATATTCCTTTTGTAGGTAGTTAACACTCCTCTCTTTAGTCTAGGAAAGAAATTCTTAACCTTTTTGGTCTCACGGATCTTTTTGGAAGTCTGATGAAGAATATAAACCCCATTCAGAATGTTTTTAAATACATAAAACAAAATGTTTGTTTTTGTTCAGTTGTATCTGACTCTTTGTGACCCCATTTGGAGTTTTCTTGGCAAAGATACTAGAATTATTTGTCTTTTCCTTCTCTAGCTCATTTTACAGATGAGGAAATTGGGGCAAACAATATTAAATACTTTGCCCAGGTTCACAGAGCTAGTAAGTGTCTGAGGTCAGACTTGAACTCAAGAAGAAAAATCTTCCTGATTCCAGGTCCAGAATTCTATCTGCTGAACAAACTAACTGTCCTAAAATAAAATTCATACAATTGCAAAGGACATCAAAAGTTGCTGAAGACATATTTTTCTCATCCATTTTCAGGGTCCCCTTGAAATTTATCTAAGAAACCCTTGGGAATTTTTCAGGTTAAAGAACTTTGGTCTAAGAGTTTGTGCAAGTTTGTGTATGGATTTAGTATAGTATTCTCTGGTTCTGTTCCAATCCACTGGAAAACTTCACTTGCTTTCCTGCCCTACTGGATTTCAATGAAATTCTATCATATAAAGAGAACATGATGATGCCACTCTTTTTTTTTTATTAACAGGGCAGGAGTAAGTGAGGGAGATCCTCTGATTTGCTAGACCAAGATACTTTCTATGGTCTCTTCCAGAAAGCCAAGTGCTTACATGCTCAGTTACAAGGAATTGTACTTTGTAATAATACAATGACTTTTAATTGGTCCTTGGAACTGAGAGTATGTGTTAATGACTAGCCACCAAGGCAGGAAAAGCTTCCCCATTAAGTAAGCTATAAAAGCAAAAAAAGAAAATTCTACCTCCCTCAGAGGACCTTTCTCAGCAGAGAACTTTGTGTCATGTTTCACTGAAAACAACAGTAACTGAGACCATTTGCTAGGAGTTCTCTTTCAGCCCTTATTACTCATTTTATCCCTCTCAATTGTCTTTCATTACTATCTCCTTCAACTCTATCTCATGAAGACATGGTTTTGCAACTTGACAGGCAAATTACTCTATATACACAAGTGTTTCCTTTTCATCCTGTCTTCTCCATCAGATTGCTCCTAATATCATCGGTACTCTCTAATCTTCTGTAGTCTCTCTGTGTCTACTAGCTATGTTCATAAGCCTACATACCATGTCCATCTTCTTGTATCAGTAAGTACCCCCACTTACACTGGGAGCCTGCTATCACAGGTTCTTAGATCTACATTCATAAAAGGAAAGGCAGCTTTTAAGGGGTTAACAATCACTTTAATCAAGCACATGTAGCCTTCCTTTAATGAAGCACATATATCATTCATCTAGTTCAGGGCAGTCAGCACTCTGAACTTCAAAGAAAATACAGAGAAATCAAAGAATAACAGACATGGCTTCGTTCTCTGCCTGACTATAATCAATACATTCATCACATTCATTAGACAGGTTCAATTGCCTGACCATAGTTGTCAGAGAGGGAAGCATCAATGTCTGGATTTTCAAAGCCAGGGGGTTCCTTAGCAGCTTCCCAGAGTCCTTGTCTGGTCAAACATCACTTCCAGTCAGTAAGTCCTAAAAGAAAACTGCACCTCCGAGTCTTTATATACTTTTTTGAGCTAGAAGGAATTGCATGCCTTGAAAATCAGTGTCTCATTAACAAAAGGTGTGGACCTTGCTACAAATCTTCCCAGGGTCAGCAATGGGTGGGAAAGATACTCCTTAATCACATTATTCAGAGGCACTTTTAGTAAAATAAAAACAACCACAGCTTCTACTTTGCTTTTCCTTACACTCCATCCATCCAGGATCCTTGGCCTTACAAGCTAAATTGCCATGTATCTGGGAACAAATAGGCATTAATATTTCTTAAAGTAAGTGTCATATAGCCACTTTTTCCCAGAGTGGCCATATGGCTTTAAACAAACACAAAGTTATGGGCATAACATAACATTCTCTGAGGAGAGAGCAACCAGCTCTTCCT
>JAQQSK010004327.1:0-56192 GCA_028658325.1 Potorous gilbertii
AGTTGCTAACATCTGGGAGTCCATGCTGTTGGAGGCTAACATCTGGGAGTCCATGCTGTTGGAGGCTAACATCTGGGAGTCCATGCTGTTGGAGGCTAACATCTGGGAATCCATGCTGTTGGAAGCTAACATCTGGGAATCCAAGGTATTGGAGGCTAACATCTGGGAGTCCATGGCATTGGAGGCTAACATCTGGGAGTCCATGGTATTGGAAGCTAACATCTGGGAGTCCATAGTATTAGAAGTTAACATATGGGACTCAGGGGCCATCAGGGGATCCACTGATACTGTTACAGATGTGTCCCCCACTAATGTAGTAGGTAGCTCCTGTGCTACTGTACTATATGTTTCCAACGCTGTCGTTGAAGGCACCTCCAGGGATTGTGAAACGGTCATCGTTGACAGATCCGATGTTGTCATCACAGAATGACCTGACATTTCTAGCGCTACAGTTGCCACAGGTTGCCCTGGCAACTCTAGCGCTGCAGCTACTGTAGGTTGCCCTGACAGCTCTGATGCTACAGGCTGCCCCAGCAACTCCAGTGCCACAGTTGCCACAGGCTGCCCTAGTGCCCCAGACTGCCCCGGCAACTCCTGTGCTACAGTTGCTGAGGGCTGCCCTGGCAACTCTGAGACCCCAGTCACCGAAGGCAGCCCCCGCAACTCTGGCACCTCTGGCTGCCCAGGCAACTCTGGTGCTGTGGTAGCCACAGGCTGCCCAGGCAACCCTGCTGCTGTCGTCACCTCAGGTTGCCCCGGCAACTCCAGCGCTGACATCACTGTAGGCTGCTCCGGTTCTGCTGTCATCACAGGTTGTTCTGCCAATTCCAAAGCCACAGTCACCACAGGCTGCCCCGGCAACTCCAAAGCTGTTGTCACCACAGGCAGCCCAGGCAACTCTTGCGGCATTTCCAGCGCCATCGTGGGTTGCCTTGGCACTTCCTGAGGCAACTCCGCCACCATCGATGATGCTGGAAGCCCAGGCAAATCCTGTGACAACTCAAGCACTGGTGTTGCTGAGGGCCCCAGCAACTCTGGTACATGTACCAGTGTCACAGGGGGCCCTGGCAACTCTGGCACCAGTGTCCCGGGGGGCCCCGGCAACTCCGGAACCTGCACCGGTGTTGCAGGGGGCCCCCGAAACTCCAGTACCGATGCCACAGGGGATCCTGGCACCTCCGGAACCGGCACCTCTGGCACCGGAATCACAGGGGGGCCCGGCACCTCTGGCACTGATGTCACGTAGGACCCTGGCAGATCCGGCACCGATGTCACAGGGGGCCCTGGCAGCTCCGGGACTGACGTCGTAGGGGTTCTCAGCAGCTCCGGCACCGATGTCACAGAAGGACCTGGGAACTCTGGCACTGGTGTTGTGGGGGCTCCTGGCAACTCTGGCACTGGTGTTGTGGGGGGCCCCGGCATCTCTGGCACTGAGACTCCAGGTGGTTTGGGTAACTCCAATACCATAGTTGTAGGAGGCTCCACAGACAACAATGGTATTGTTGTAGATTGCTCAGGCAACCTCAGAACTTCAGTTACAGATGACTCTGGCAACTCCAAAGTTGTTACGGAGCTTGACCTAGGATGGACCTCTGCAGGTGTCTCTGATGCTGTCACCACACAAGTTTCTGTTAACTCTAGCAGTTTTGATGCTGGAGGCTCAAGCAATGTGATCTTTGACGGCTCTAAAGATGGAATCTCCAAATGCTTCGGCATAGATCTTGTACTGTATTCCGATGACACTGTCATATGTGCCTCAGATGACTTCGGCACTACTGTTGTAGTAGGCACTGGCATCACTGCAGGAGATTCCAATGTCTGTTTCACAGATGATTCCAGTGTTACAGCCACAGATGACTCTGGTTGCTCTAATGTGAAGGGTTCTGGGACTAATGTTGTATGTAGTTCTGATAGTTCCCCAACTGAAGTTGGCTTCAGTGATACTAAAGTATGTGGTTCTGATACCTCTACTGCCATTGTAGGAGGTTCCAGAGCAACTGCAGGGGATTCATTCAGTCCCAGTGTCATTGTTGGTGACTTCAGCATTACTGCAGGAGGCTTAGGCAGCCCAAGTGCTCTGACAGGGTGTTCCAGCCCCATCACTGAGGGCTCTGAATCAAACTTCAAATAGGAATCAGACTCTAACCCTACATTCCCACCATGATGAGATTTCAGCTTTGACTCAGATTCTTCTGACTGTCTCTTGTATTTTTTCTCTTTCTCTTTTTCTTTCTTCTTTTTCTTCTTTTTATTTTTGTGTTTTTTATGTTTCTTTGATTTTTTGGTGGGAATTTCATCAGTAGGGTCTGTCTGTACAGATACACATCTACTTTTTCTGGAGGCCTCCTTTAAATCTAAAATAAAAAGAAATGACAATAAATTTTTCAGATCACTCTTAACATTGATGGTTAAATGTTACAAAATTAAAATTTACAGAGCTATAAAGGATTTTTTTTCTTAAGTAACTTAAATAAAGGCACAATAGAAAATTCATCATTTTCTCAAGTCAATCTGTCTGCAAACTCTTCACTGAGAACGTTTTTCAGTAACATTCCCATCAATATTTAAAATATAACAGCAGGCCTCAGAGTTTGCCACAAAATAAATGTCCATTCACACTGATTATTATCAGTTATTTTTTAATGCACATTTTCCCTTACTTACACTTTAAAAGATATAAAGAGAAAAATATTAATACTAAGAAAGATTATCCATGTAGTATTAACTTTATTTCCTCCTAACAATGCATATCCACATAGAAATTACTTGTCTGTTATGTCTATGTGTGTGTATATATTTATATGTGTGTGTGTGTGTGTGTGTGTGTGTGTGTATACGAAGTCAGATCATCAACAATAAAGCCTGAGATGATTCAAAAAATAATTCCAAGAAAAGTATTCAACATCCCACATGAACTAAGACCTTAATAAAACTATACTCTTCAATACTAAAAGACCAAGAACACCAAATGACACAAAATTAAAATAAAATTATGTTCATCCTAGAATCTCTGTTTCTTTTGCCTTATGCATTAAAAACACAAAAAAAGAATGAATCAAATGACACAGGCATTTTTTTGAGGTATTCTTATATTCCAGTTCTTCAAATGTTAAAATAAACATTCTAAAATTTACAAGTAATTTTTCAATGGAATATCCCAAAAATGGCATTCAGAGGGAGAAACCTTCATAATCTTTAATGCTGAGTTCAATAAACTTCACACTCAACTAAGTACGAAGAGTAATCTTATTTTATTTATAAGCAAATGGGTTATACTAATTCACACTGTCACAGACACCTGCAAGCTCTTATCAAAATGTACAGGTTAGAAAAGAACAGAGAAAGAACTGAAACAGAAGTCAAACTGCACTAAGACATATGCCTAATTTTTTTTAATTCCAAGTACAATTAAAATTTGAATAACTGACGTGTATTTTACTTCAGTTCACATACGTTACTACCCCTATCCCAAATCCTTATTATCTGTTGCTTTATCCTTAAAAAGATAATTTTTCAAAATGGCTTAGATTCTCAAAAAGAGTCATGATTTAAATGTTTTAACTTATATTCTAAAAATTCAGTATGGGTCAGTCATCAGATTGATACAAGATAGGTGTTCAGTAGTGAAGTTGATTTTATGCTTCCCTGACTACCTCTGAAAAAGAAGCAACTAGTATTGTCTGTTATATTATATTTTTAGTAACACAAAATGGAAATAACCTAACGTTTCATCTTTTCTCTTCTCTTTGCCTCCCCCAGTCAGAACACAGCTAACATGATAACGTTCAAATTATTTCAACCTACCTGTACCACAGGTTTTTCATCTCTAAAACGAATTTGACTATAGGATTCTAACTATAAATTCTAGCATCCTAGTAGTAACTGGTGTCATCAACATACCCTACTATGAAATTCAGAATCATGACACTACAAGACTACAAGATCTCAAATAAGAAAAAGTTCAGCTTCAATGGGTATAAATGAACATACAACCTTTTTAGATTTTTCTGTAAAGTCTCAAGATTTTTAAAAATAGATCTATCTATAATTATTCAGAAAATTCAATTAATCTAAGAAATCAAGTTACAGCAAAAGTTTCCTGTATTGTGAAATAAGCTCAAAGACACTGCTTTCTAAAGACCTTTGATTTCTAGGGAAGGGTAATCCTTAACACAAATAATCCCTTTTACTTTACCTGGTTTATATCGTAATTCTGTGTCTAGGACCCCAGACAGCACTTCTTCTATCTTCTGCACTATTTCTTCATTTGGTAGGCTCCTTGCACAGGCAGCTGCATCACCTGACTGGTTTCCTTCAACAGGTGGGTTTGTTTCACCATTCAGCTGGCCTTCAACCCTGCCACTGATTTAAAAATAAAACAGCAAAATTCATTAACATCATGGATATCAATATACAATAAATCAGCACAAAATAACAGCCTATGAATAATTTGCTTAATTTTAGTGACTTTATTATCATATCTGAATATATAAGATACACTGCCATCTTTTACAGTTTTTGTAAACATGTTCTTAAACCGTAATAACTCTTCCTCAAATTTTATTAACTTTTAATCTACTTCCAACTAATTTATATTCTAATTTTATAGTATCACATTACCACCATTTTACAACTCTGAAAATCAAGTAAAAACCCCCAAAATAAAAGTTTTCTAAGCTCATCTGTTTCAATACATGCAGAAGTCTAAGTTGAGGCTTTTGGTGACTTATACTTGGCAAAAAGAAAAAAAATTCATGAAAATACAAAAAAAAAAAAACCACCACATGTTTGGCCTAATATACACTAGGAGAATATGGGCATAATGAAGGAAAAAACAGTATTTTTAGCCAATCTGTTTACCTAGATATTACTATCAGCATAAGAAAGACACTCAAATGCATACAAGGTAAAAATAAATCACATACTGTCTTCAAATTAAAACTTCCATAAATGTGTAGAAAAACACTTAGGGCAATCACTTGTATACAAAAACGGCTCAAGATATTTAAAATAAACCAATTAACTAATGAGAATTCATTTATGCTTTAATCAATACCACTGTACACATTAAAAAAACACTGAAGTTCTCATTTTCAGAATACAATTAAAATATTATCTGCAATCTTCACCTATTTAAATCTGAACAACTCACCAAGCTAGCTATGGTTGTGTTCATTTGTTTGTAATAGACTAAAGAATGAACCTATGTTTAAGTTCTTCCAATTCACATTTTAAAGCATTTTAAATATGTACTACAATTCTGATTGTGTTCCTTTCAAACAAATTAAGTAGGTCTGATCTATCAGATCAAATTACCATATACCCAAAAAAAGTAAATCTCAAAAAAATTTAATTAAAATGGGAAATATAACCAAGGAAGCACAATGAAACTACTAATACAACTAACTTTTGCTAATTAAACAATGAAGTTAGTAGCACATAATCCAAAATCTATTCACATTTGGTTCAGAATTACATTAAGACAATGAGAGAGAAAAAAAACATCGTAAGAGAGCAAGGGGTATGAAAGAGGGTAACTAATGTTCATATTTATGTTTTGCTTGGACTGATATTAAAATTGGCTTACATTTCCTCTAAGCACACTTTTAATGCTGAAAATGTTGAGTGGTCCAGAAATCAACAAAATGGACTGTAATCAAACGATAGAATTACACTACACAAATTAACACCTTATGCAATAAAAATATCAGGAATAAACCTCCTCTGAAAATTATCTGTTCACTCATATGACCGATACCTTGGCATCACCAAACCTTTCCAGCCCCCAACACAATCCAGCCTACTATTCAGTAAATGAGAATTAAGAACTTAATTTGGCTATTTAACTTCTCTTGGAGATTCAGTTCACACTACATTGTGACCAACAAACAGACATGATCAAGATGCTGGAGTGATATATGTGAATAGTGATAGTGAACAGCCACGGGGAGAAAGTACAAGAGAAAGTATAACAAATATTTTTAAGTTTCAGGGATTCTTGTTCCTATCTTCTTACTGTAAAGGACCAAATCAGGTGGACAAGGCAGAAATACTAAGGGAAAACCAAGCAAAAACAACACCTCCTGGCTATTTTCCTTTCTGTCTATACAGATTTTTTTTTTTTTTTGCAGATTTCCTTTCCCCACATTTTTGGTGGGGAAAATGGGAGCATACAAGACAATAGTGGTCCGTTAATCAAGTCAACTTTCCTCGTTATTTGAAGCCGGGATAGGAAAAAAAACTGAAATTCCCAAGATCCCTCCTGTACTTCCAGAGCCTCCAGACAGACACAGGCACACACACACTCAGTTTCAACCATCTCCCCCCTTCCAACCATGAGTAGCTAGCTAACCAACAAACCGGACAAATTTTAACTGCTTCCAACTCTTTTAAAAACAGGTGGAAGGAGCAAAGAGAAAACCAAAAGCCTCGATGATCCACCAACTTGAATAATCGAAAATTAGCAAGAACGAAATTGTAGGATAATACTATAAAAACGCCGTTATACACCCTTTCCGAGGCTGGGGACGGAATGGTGAAATCTCCGGAGATGAAGGCGGTGGGGGTGGGTGGGGGGAGGGGAAAAGAGGAGGAGGAAGAAGAGGGGGACCGGAGGAGGAACCTAGGCCCATCCCAAGGTGGACAACGGGGCCTGGAAGACGGAAGGGAGGTTGGTTACTCGGAAGAGAAAGGGACGTCTACGAACGCAGCCCGTAGGTTGGGGGTTGGTGGGGGCGGGGGGAGGAGAGCGCCACGGAGCGAGAGACGAAAGCCCTCGCGCGCGAGGGGAAGAGAGGAAGGAAGGTAGGAGGTGGGGGAGGGGGCGGGGGCCAGGAAATAGATCCCAGGCCCGGGCGAGGCTCCCGCAGGGCCTAGGCCAAAGGACGATGGCGGCTTCGGGGATATCCCGGTGGAACACTGTATCGGTCCCAGTGGTCAGCGAAAGGCGGATGCGCCTGGGAACACGTTACCTGGAAAGCTCTTGCTGAATTTCCCGGAATTTACTGACCACGAAGGACCTGAAGATCTGCTCGATGTTTGTCGCCATGGCGGCCGCTCCGTTCTCTCAACTCCTCCTCCCAAGACCTCCAGGCTCCCAGCATGCGTCGGGAGTAGGCGCTACGGCCGGTTCCTTATCTCTGTTCCCTCATTGGCTCCCGCTGGCGCTCCGGGGAGGGCACGCTCCGCTCCTGAACCAATCAGCGAGCACGCATCCGTTTTCTCGGGCCGTTCTGGCGAGACGAGGGCGGAGCCGTTGACGTAAGCTCCCAGCTCGGGGCTGCGGCGGCCATGTTAGTGCCTGACGCAGGCGCCATTACAGGGCCAGTATCTGCGGGCGAATCCCGCCAACGAGAGGGGCTTAGTTCCCCGCGTTCGGGGTGGGAGGTGGGCTTGTACTTTGGGGTTTTGAGTTGATTTAAGGGCGTAACTATCCAGATGGGAGACTGGCGGCGAGGTGAGGACTAGTCAGTTTTCCCGCGGAGCCCGCGCACGCCTGCGGGGGGCGCCAAGGCCGGCTTTATTGCCGTTCGGGGGAGGACCCGCCTCTTCAGCGCCTTCCTCCCAATGCTTGTGCAGGGTCCTGTGACCCTGGAAAATACTGCCTTTCCTTTCCTTCCCTCCGCCCCCGGCCCCTCCCCTGCCCCCACGGCCGAATCCGCCTCGGTGTCTGAGGCCCTGGCTGCACGCTCCTTGTGGCTGCTCCGGGAGCCTACAGCCCCAGCGCTCCCCTCGCGAAATAACCCGCCGGCCCCCCGCCGAGAGAGCCCTTAGGCCTCTAAACTATTTACGGGTCCTCGGCGGCTAAGAGGTACCAGAGTGGGGGGAGGGGCGGAGGGGGGCGTCGGGAGAGAGCTGCGGTTACGTAACCCGTGTGAACGCGGCTCCCCAGGTGCGGGTGGAACCCACGGGGCCCCGGAGGGGGATCCCGGGGCTGTCCGGCTTCCCGCTCCCGGCGGTGGAGGAGCAGGCCGCCGCCCCGGGCCCGCTGCGTCCCCAGGCTCTGCCGGCGGCTGGGGTGCCCGGTTACGGATTTGTGACCGTAAATAAGCGCCGAGGATGGGAAGGCCGGGGGACCCTCGGAGTTTCCCTCCCTCCCAGACGGACGCGGAGCTCGGACCCTGGGCTTTGTGGCTTCTGGCGGGTCTTGACCCTTGGAGCGCGGAGGGTGGGGGAGCCTTTGTGTGCGCACGTGGGGAGATCCTAAGTTAAAGTGCTCTATAAAGGCTTTTGTCACTTCTCTCTCCTCCCGCGGCTTGCCCACGTGCGTGTCCTCCCGCTGTCACTAGTGGGGCGTCTTCCTGGATGGGAACTTAAGGCAGAATTCATGTCCTCTATTTAATGCTATGAGATGGGTCCGAGTGCTTTTTCCTTAGCTGGTCTACTAACAGATTTTTTTTCTTGATAATGTATTTCCAATAGAATTTTTTGATCCTTTAGGGTTTACCCTGTGCTTTTGCCTTAACAGTAACTGTGAGGAGTGCTTTTCTTGAAATGAACTTCGGGTGGAAAGGATTGGCTTTTTTAACCCCAGGGGCTTGGCGCCACGTGCTTTTGGTTTCACCGTGTGCCTGATGCAGGCTTGTTTTCCTGATCTTTTACCACTTGTACAATGCCAGTGTTTAGAGTCTTGAGTTTTTAATTAAATTCCTGCTCCTGGTTTCCAATTTCTGATAAGCTACATTTTTCCATCCAAACAAATGATTTTTTTCTTCAGTTTTTCAAAAAATGAAGAATTGAAGAGTTCCTTTCATTCAGTTTGGTTTTTCCATATAGTCCAAAATGTTTTCGGTAGATGCTTTTCCTCTTACAAAATTGGGAATTTTGAAAGTAGCTTTTATTTCTGCTTTGTACTATTTACTTACTCATTGGACTACAAGTCATCCTCATGTAAACTGAACAGTACTGTATCTTGTCTAAGAAAAGAAATAGATGTACTTGTTTTAAAGATGAGAGAACTGAGAGATACCCAGGTTTAGATGTCCAGTAAAGTTTTGCCCAAGGTCCTAAGTGTCAGAGGTTGAATTTGAACTCAGGTCTTCCTGACCCCTGACTTCCAGAGTTCTTGTCTACCTGCCCCTTGGTAACTTAGTTGCCCAGTCTTGTCAGTTCTACGCTATCACCTCTTCATTCATACCTCAGCTACTCTACTTCAGGTCCTTATCAGTTGTTACTTAGACCATTGCAGGTAGTCTCCTGATGGGTCTCTTTGCATCCAACATTCCCAATTTCTACTGTGTCCTCTGGGAGGTTGATCTTCCTAAAGTCTGGGTTTGCCCTTGTCCTTCCTCTGCCCTAGAATCTTTACTGGCTCCCTGTAACAACGTGGGCCTAGAGCCAAATCCTGCCAGCCCCTGAGGTAAGGATAGTTTTTAACTTCTTAAATATATTCATATTTTTATTTTAAAATGTAAACACGATTCTTAGTCCCCAGAAAGGAATCATCTTTTGCCTATAGGATAAAATACAAATTCCTCCGTTTGACCCTCCAAGCCCTTCATAAACTGACTCCAGGTTACCTTTCCAGCCTGATTAAATACTGTTATTCTTCATACACTCCAGTCATATCAGCCTCTGCTGTTAACTGCATAGAGCATTCTCTCTTCTCTTTGCTTCCTTTCTTCATGTCTTAGCACAAGCTCTACCTCATATCTGGTATGTCCTCCCTCTTTACCTCTATTTTGAGTACTACAGCCTTCTAGAAGTCTTTTCTGATTTTCCTAATTATTGGATTCCCCTCATCCTGAAGTGATTTTGTATTACTTTTTTATGCATGCTCCATTTTTCTAGGAACATTTTATATTCCCTCCTTCCCCTGCGACAGCTAGAGAGATAGGTGGCAAAGTGGGTATACCACTATGCCTGGAGTCAGAAAAACCTGAGTTCAGATTTAGCTGGACACTAACCAGCTGTACAACCTAGGGGAAATCATTTAAACGACCTCAGTTTCCTCATCTGTAAAATGGGTATATGACAGCAGTCTCTGCCTTTGTAAAGTACTTGGCACATAGTAAGTGCTATTTAGATGTCTATCCTCTCTCCCCTTCCCCAGTAATATCAAGAAATGTCAGGGATTGTCAAGTTTGATGTTTATATAACCAGTGCCTTTCATAATACGAGTTTAATAAATGGTATTGGGTGCTTATATTAACTCTGAATTTGCCTCTTTGCATCTTCAATCCAATGTTTCTAGCTCTTCTTTCAAAGAGTCAAAGCAGTTAAAACTAATCCCCTTTCTGTGTAATAATAGGCCTTCAGATACTTGACTATCATATTTTATTCAGTTTCATTCAGTGTTTATTAAGTGTGTGCTGTGTGTCAGGTGTTGTACCAGTCCCTGAGGATACAAAGAAAAAAATGAAATATCCCTGTCTTCAAGGAAGAAGAGAGGAAAGATAGTTTGATTTTGAACTGATGATCCAAAGTGACAGGTTGCCAGAAGCCACCTAAGGGAACCTGTCCAGCAGGCAATTAGAAGTGGGACCAGTCTTACATTTCCAAATGAATGTAAGGCATATCTACCTGGATACCTGATCAGCACCTCAAACTCAACATATCTAAAACTGAGCTCGTTCCTCCTTCACACAAATTCCCCCCAAAAATTGCCTCTCCTAGCTCACCTTATTTGTGCCACTCATTAACTGAAATTCTCTTAGTTATCGAAAAACTCCACTGTCTTATTTTACTCTTTTCCAATTAGTTGCAAAATCCTATCTATTCTGTCTCCAGAAATAACCTCCTGATTGCATCTTTTCTTCCTTTCCACTCTACTGCACCCTAACCTTTAAATTCTTGTTACCACCATATATGACACCCAAAAGTTTCTTAACCTGTTCTTTTAAACCAACCCTTCATAATGATGTGACGGTAATTATCCTGGTGTACAAGTCTAACCAGGTCACACTCCACTGCTCAGAAAACTTCAGTCATTCTCCATTGCCTGCAGGATAAAATACTATATTCTTGCCATACTATTCAGTGTCCTCCTTAAAGTCGGCTTCCAGTCCTACCTCTTGCCTTCAAGGCCTAATTCATATACTACTCATTCCTTGAGGTCTGCCTGGATTCCTTCTAGCCAGAGAAAATAGCATTCTCTGACCTTTCCTATGTGTTTTTTCGTATTTGTCCTCATGACTGCTTGCCCTACTATATTTCCCTTGAGGGCAGGACCTGAAATTCTTAACGACCTAACACAATCCCTTTCACACAATAATGACTTAAATACTGAACCATTATGGAAGCAAGACAGACTGGAAGAGCTGACTGGGGAATAAGTTGTGTAGAGATGATAGGATGGAGTAGATGGAATTGGAGAGGAAGCGAAAACGAAGAATAAAGAGCTAAATGATAGAAGCTCAGGAAGTGCTACCATTTAAAAGGAAGGGTCAGAAAAGCAAAATAATTAAGCTACTGCTACGTTGTTTAAAAAAAAAAAGCCAGAAGCCAAAGTAAAGAATTTTTCAAAAAGGCCAGAGGTCTCAAGTATCGCCCAAAACATTAGGAAAACAAGGAATGAGAAAATGAATGGATTTGAGTTGTTTTTTTTAAAGTTTTAACTGAACTTGATTCTCCTGGCACTGTTTTATCAGTTTCTTTTCTTTTTTTTAAATCCCTACTCTGCAGACAAATTAATGGCAGTCCGAGTGCTTATAATTGGCAATGGGGGAAGGGAACACACACTGGCTTGGAAGCTTGCTCAGTCTCCCCATGTCAGCCAGGTGATAGTTGCCCCAGGAAATGCAGGAACAGCCAACCATGGGAAAATATCAAATTCAGGTAAAGGCATTTTGAATTATAGAATGTATGGTCTAAAAAGGACCTTGGTGATCATCTAATTCAACTTTATCAATTTACACATAAGCAAGCTAAATATTAAGTAACAAGTCTAGTTATTTTATGTTGAGTATCAGTAGCCTCTGATTTTTTTGTTTTATTTGTTTTAGCCATTAGGGGAAAAAAATTCTCTCTCCCCTCTCCGTAATTGGAAAGTGTGAATCAATTTGCCAGAAGTGTAAGATGTGCTGTTCTGATTATAGCTCTGTCTTATAGAATTATTTTATGCCAACATCTTATTAAAAATGCTTCATAATGATATGGACAATTACATAGTTCTTTAAGGTTTGTATAGAACTTTACATTGTCTCATTTGGTTTTTACAGTAATCTTGTGAGGTAGATACTTCTAATTTCCCCATTTTGTACATGAGGAAATTAAGGCTGAAAATAACTTGACAGAGACACAATTAGTGTGTGAGGTACCATCTGAATCCAAGTCTTCCCCACTCCAATCTCATCACTCTCAGTTATGACACGTGATCAGAATGGACTAGTCTGATAGCATTCTATCCCAACCAAAAGTTTTGTCAAACCATTCTATATATCTTACATAGTTTGAATTAGTAAAATTAGCAGTAATATTAATAGTTAACATAGAGCTATGGTTTGCAAAGTGCTTTATGAAAATTACCTCTCTTGAGAATATAGGTAGGGAGCATTATTCTGGGCCTTGTGTTTGGAAGTGGATTGTGAATGTTCAGCTTGTAAAAGGAGATTGTCTTTTGAATGAACTTAAAATAGCAAAGGTTTTTAAAATAGAATTCTGTTGCTATATACGTAAAGGATACATATTGATTAATGGAAGTTCTATTTGCAAAAAACAAATTTTTAAAGGAAATATTTTTGAAAATAATATATTAGTGCACAGGGATATTGTACATAAATGCAGTGCTCAGCAGTTTAGAATACAGTGTCCTAGAAACTGGCTATTATATCTTTCTACTTTGACTATTTTTCCAACATTTAAGAGATTATTAAAATTTAACAATGGTAGTACTTGGACTTAGCTATGAAATACTGTTTACAGTACAAATAATAAAATGTTTATATTTGTAAAAGAGAAACTAACCTTATTATATAAAGTTCATAAAGTAATTTACAGAGCTTTGGTCAGATTATTAGAACGTACACATAGCAACTCAAAATGAACTAGTTCTCTAGCATGATTCGTTAAAAGATTTCTCAATTTAACTCAGTTACATAGTACTTATCCCCAAAAAATTAGAAGTTGGCAATTATACCTAAGTAGATGGTAGATAGCCTTACAATTAGATGTGAAATTTGTTGTTTTATCTTTACAGCTGTGTCAGTCAATGATCATACTGCCCTCGCTCAGTTCTGCAAAGATCAGAAAATAGAACTTGTAGTTGTGGGACCAGAGGCTCCTCTTGCTGCTGGTAAAGTTGGAAAAATTCCAGTTTGCTTTTGTAAGATTGGCTTTATGGAAGAGAGTATTTAATCATAGAATTTCCGGGTTAAATTCCACGTCAGAGATAAACTAACAGACCTTTATTTATACAAAAGAATTTCTTTAAAACATGCTATTGAATAGATTTTTAAAATTTAACCTCAGATCCTGAATTGATTTCCTGAACTTCAACTGGTAACTACCTCGAAGTGTTTTGTTTTTTTTAAAGATTTAAATTGAAACAGCAAAAAGTGCTCAATAGTGTTAGTTTCTGTCATTTTTCAATATGCAGACTATTTAGATGGCCTTCAGAATACCAAAAAAAAAAAAACCAAAAAACTTAGTGTGAAAGAAAGTTTTAGCAATATTAGCATCCCAATTGTTTATACAAATTGAATAGATTGAATGCAAATAAAAAATTGATTTTGCTGGACTTAAGAAATATCACTCACAATTTCTGTTTGACATCAGTAAGAATGAAATAAATAACAATTCACATTTTCTATGTCCCCAGTCATTTCCAACCTAATCTAATCTCTTTTCAGCTGACACTCGAAATAAGTCCAGAACATGTTTTACTATTTACTTCCAGTGTGAGATTTGGATCTGTTGTGTGGTAGTCTAGTTGAATTGGATATACCTAAAATCAGAGCAAGCTTTACTTAGAATCACTCAGAACCAGCCTCATCATGACAGCATCCTGTGTTCTGGCAATATAGTCTCTATTGATGGAATACAGTATTAATAAGAATTGGGTGCATCAGTGGGCATGGCAGAAATAAACTGTAATATTTTCCACATTAAAATTGTCTTATAGAATTAATATAAGGCAAAATATACTCAAAAACATTTTTATTTATAGGAATTGTTGGGAATCTAACATCTGCAGGAGTGAGATGTTTTGGTCCCACAGCAAGGGCAGCTCAGTTAGAGGCCAGCAAAAAATTTGCCAAGGAGTTTATGGACCGACATGGAATCCCAACTGCAAGGTGGAAAGCTTTCACCAACCCTGAAGAAGCCTGCAACTTCGTTATGGGGTATAATGTCTATGAATGTAATGCCTTGCATCTGTGTTTAATTTTTGCTAAACCCATGCATGCTCATGATACTGTGTTGATGTCACTGTAATAAAGATGAAAGACCGTCCTTTTCTTCATATTTATCTTCATATATGCATATGTGCGTAAATACATATACTCACTCTCACGTAAGCACATACATATTTATGTTTTTGTATATTGGAGTAGGGTGATTTTCAACCAACCTCCACCTCCAAAACAAGAATGATACCTTTTCCATTGGCTCCTTTCCTTGCCATCTGAAACATCTCACTTTCTACCATCTATTCTTTAAGAAATCTTACTTAATTCTGGAATAGCCTCTAGCTAACATCCTGTATCTCTTTTACTTTGACAGACTAACTCCTAGAAAATATCATCTGTATTCATTGCCTCAATTGCTCACCTCAGACTCTTGCATTCTGACTTCTGACTCCACTGCTGAAATAAAATTATTTTCTCCAAGGTTGCTCAGCTCCTCGACATTTTTTCTTGGCATTCTTTCCACTCTTCTTCTTCCTAGACTTTTCTTTAACACTTGACATCAATCAGCACTTCTTTCTGGGTACTGTCTTCTTCCTTCACTTCTGTGACTTTCTTCAAGGTTTTCCTCCCATTAGATTGTAGATTCCTCCGTTGGAATAGGAGTTCCTTGAGGGCAAGGACTATTTTTTTGCCTATTTTTGAATCTCTAGAACTTAGCACAGTGCCTTTCAGATAGTAGGTACTTCAGAAATGTTTATTGATTGTCTGCCCTTCTCAGTTTTCTTTGCCGTATCATCATGCATTTCCAGCCTCCCTAAACATGTGGAATTAAAAGTAAACATGTACTCGTTCAACCAAAAATATCACATGGCAAGAATTTTTTTTCTCCTTCAAAATAGTTTTTTATACTTTCTGTCTTTTCATCATAATTATAACTAGAAAAAGACATCCTGCCTTCCAAACACTACTTCACCTCTTGTAACAGAAAAATAAGCAAAAGCATCTGCTGTAGCTAGTCATCCCCAGGAAGTATGTTTTCGATTTTTTTTGTCCACTACCATCATTAATTTTGCAATTACTTGGAGTGTAACTCCATTTTAGTTTGTCCTTTAATATAGTTATAGCTATTATGTATGGTATTTATTTGCTTATGTTTATTTCATTCTGCATTGGTTGTTAGGAATCTCCCTATAATTCTCAGAAATACTCATGTTCCCACTTTAAAAAGTTAGCTTTGCTGAGGATCAGCATGTAGAAAACTGATCCTGTAGCACTCTGGATTTCAGAAATGCAGAAATTTGTATAGATTCAGTTTTATCAGATATTCATGACAATTTCTATTTATTTGCAGTGCAGACTTTCCTGCTTTGGTTATAAAGGCCAGTGGTCTGGCTGCTGGAAAAGGAGTAATTGTGGCTAATAATAAAGAAGAGGCCTGCAGAGCAATTCAAGACATAATGCAGGTGAGATGAAGAGACCCCGGAGTTTTTTCTATTAAGAATGAATGAACTATTGAACATCACATACAAATATTAATATTCTCAATGGCAGAAGTAGGTCATAGAAATACTTATAATATTCCATGTAATAAATGCTCCAAAAATTATGTGATTATATGTTGAAAACATTCCTAATCTTCATTCTTGCAATAGAAATTGCAAATGTAAAGAAAACTATATCATGCCTATGTCCTTGTTAATTGGCTTCAGCTATTGTTGCTTAAGTACAAAAAGAAGGAGCGAATTTCTGGATCAACCCTAAATAACTTCCTTCCCATTTTATTACCAATTAAGATAACATACAGTAATCAGAATTTTGTTTTTTGAGAGTTTCCCACAACTTCTCATCCATTTTAAATGTTGTAAAACTTCTTTATGCATAATAAAGACACCTTAGGCAATGCTGAGGTTACATTTTGCTTTGTGAGCATGAGCTCATTGATTTGGATCTTCACCAAATAAAATAATAAACTAGTAATAAATTTTGTGAGAAACAGCGATATCAATACTCATGCTATATTTCAAGTTAAAATGTAACATCTTTAAGCATAGTGGGAGGAAAGAATCTCTAGTGTTAATATTGATTCCTTCCTAATGTGGCAAAAAATCTCAAGTCGTAAACTTTAAGGTAAACCTATAAAGTTAACAGTTTTATTTCAATACAGGATAAAGCTTTTGGAGCAGCTGGTGATACTGTTGTGATAGAAGAAGTTCTTGAAGGAGAAGAGGTGTCTGTAAGTAAATTTTCCACTCATCAGATTTTTTATTATTCCACATCTTTGTTTTACTAATAGAGCTATTATTTGATTTATTTCTCTTTCTCACACATACACACCCTGCCACCGGAAAAAAAAAAAACTTATTAAGTTTCAGCTTTTTTTTTTTAATTAAATTATTTTATTTGCTTTCAATGTTCCACACTCACTTTCATATATCTTTGATTTTTTTTTTCTTCCTCTCCCTCCCTCCTCACTCACTCCCTGAGATGGTGCACAATCTTATACAGGTTCTACACATACATTCCTATTAAATGTTAAATAGAAGAATTAAAATGAATGGGAGAAACCATAAAACAAAATATAATACAGAAGAAAATGGTCTGTTTCTATCTGCAATCCAATCCCATAGTTCTTTCTCTGGGTGTGGAAGGTATTTTGCCTCAAGAGTCCACTGGAAATTTTTTAAGTCCATGCATTAAAATGAAATACTAAGTCTGTCAGAAAAATTCCTCCCACACTGGTTGTTGCTGTGTACAAAGTTGTCCTGGTTCTGCTCCTTTCGCTCAGCATCAGTTCATATAAACCTTCCCAGGCCTCTGTGAAGTCTTCCTGTTCATTTCTTACAGCACATTCCATTACATTCATATACCACAACTTGTTCAGCCATTCCCCAGTGGATGGGCATCCCCATGATTTCCAGTTCTTGACCACCACAAAGACAGCTGCTATCAATGTTTTTGTACATGTGGGACCCTTTCCCATTTTTATTACCTCTTTGGGATAGAGTCCCAGAAGCAGTGTTGCTGGGTCAAAGGGTTATGCGCATTTTTGTAGCTGTTTGGGCATAGTTCCAGTTTCTCTCCAGAATGGTTGGGTCAGCTCACAGCTCCACCAGCAATGAATTAGTGTTCAGCTCTCCCACATCTTCTCCAACATTTATCGTCTTCCTGTTTTGTCATGTCATAGCTGTGATGTGGTACCTTAGAGTTGTTTTGATTTGCATCTCTCTAATCAATAGTGATTTAGAGCATTTTTTCATACAATTATAGATGGCTTTAATTTCTTCCTCTGAAAATTCCTTGTTCAGATCCTTTGACCATTTATCAATTGGGGAATGACTTGTATTCTTATACATTTGACTCAGTTCTCTATTTTAGAAATGAGGCCTTTATCACAGACGCTGGTTGTAAAAATTTTTTCCCAGTTTTCTGCTACCCTCCTAATCTTGGTTGCATTGGGTTTGTTTGTGCAATTACTTTTCAATTTAATGTAATCAAAATTATCCATTTCATACTTCATAATGTTCTTTGTCTCTTGTTTGGTCATAAATTTCTCCATTCTCCATAAATCTGACAAATACACTATTCCTTGCTCCCCTAATTTGTTTATAGTATCAACCTTTTTATACCTAGATCAGTTAAGTTTCATCTTAAAGAAATAAATCAGTAGTCCCAAAAGAGAAAGACAAAAGCATCATAATTTTTAAAGTAAATGTTAAAAAAAAATTAAATGTTCTATGGCTCGAAAGAGGCTGCCTTCTCTTCAGCCATACCAGGAGTGCGCCAAGTGAAAGACTATCATGTCTTTAAAACTTGTTTCCTCTTTTCCGAAGTAATACATGCATTTGAAGATAACTTTCTTCTGTGATGAGTTATGAGGTAAGGCGTTCCCTACACAGTGCTTCACTATGAAGAAAGTAAGTGAAGGATAAATAAGACTATTTACAAGTAATCAGAAATAACTAGTAAAATGTAGGAAAAATATAACATCCTAAAATTTTGTAATTCTTTATGTATGGCTGTGTGGACCTGATTTTTGAGCATGAAAGAGGTGCCCATCTTTCTTCTTAGACATCATAATGTTATAGAACATAAAACAAATAATATTAAATAACCTACAGGTAATAAAAAATAGACAATGGTATTATAACTGGAAAAAATTGGGTTTTTCTTATAGTGTTTATGTTTTACTGACGGTAAGACTGTGGCTCCAATGCCACCAGCACAGGACCATAAGCGATTGCTGGATGGAGACCATGGCCCCAATACAGGAGGAATGGGAGCTTATTGTCCAACACCTCAGGTAAGTAAAAGAGCAATCCTTTCTAATAAATAAGGCAAGTATTAGTATATCTATTTTACTGATGAGGGAATAGGCTCAGATTAAATAATTTGAGTATGTTCATGATGCTAATAAATAGATATGTCATTCCAAGTCATGTTGGCTCTCATATCCTCAGAGCACAGCATTAGTTGCTTCCTGGAAATTGTGAATTCCTGCATAAAGGATCTGTGATTTCTTCAATTTGGATCTCTCCTGGTGTGTGAAAGTTCCTTCCATCCATGTATATTGGAGTTGTCTGTGCCTTCAAAGAAAAATCCTAGGACCCCTTGAGGCACATAGAGGTTGTGACCTGCCCACATCTCATTACAGTCAGTTCCAAAGTTTAGCACTCTGTCCAGTACATTGTTGCCTCTATAATTTCTAATTCGTTTGAGTTGATAAAAAGATGTACTTAAATAATTATTAGACCATATAGCAAGCTTTATTTTCTGGTTTGCTTTTCTTCTAACTGTTTTCTTATATCATGCCTTCCTTTTTGTGTTTTGTAAGGAAGCATTGACGCCCTAACTTTTTATCTTCTAAAAAAACTAAGCTGAATTGTAGTGTGAACAGATCTTCCCAGGTACATCCTAAGTAGAGATAGTAATATCTAGATTTATTAAATACTTGAATAGAATTATATGTAGATCAGCAGACAGCCTACAGTTTTGACTTTGTAATGGGCAAGTGAATCACAGTTTCTGAGACTCTTAAATAATGGGAAAACGCCATTCATTGGAAATAAAGTAAGAATAAATATTAGTAACACTTTACAAACTCCTGAACATGGCAATACCTGAATTGATAGTGCAGAAATAATATTATTCTTTTAAAAATATGTTCCATATTTCTGTTAAGTTGTAGGGTTTTTGTTTTGTTTTTTTTTTTTTGGTCTGGACCTATGATTTCATTAATATAGAGAGCTCACCAGTGAGAATTTTTTTCTACAAATGAAGATTGGGACCTTCCTCTATAACAGTTGCCTGGTATACTTAGAGGTTAAATGACTTGCCCAGGTTCATACAGCCAATAGGTGTCAGAGATGAAATTAAACCCAGGTCTTTCTGACTCTCACATCAGCTTTCTGTCCACTGTGCCACACAGTCTCTTTTCTGAAAATTAACTTATTTTCCAAAATTCATTTAAAGTTTGTGCTCTTAACTAACAATCATTTAGTTTAGGAATTCTTTGTGCTTGTGATTAAACTATCCTAAGAACTTCAAGAATTATTGTAAAGACAATAAAAACAAAAATAATAACAACATTTATGTAGCTATAGCACAGTAAGGTTTCTTGTAATACAATTTCTTGTAATCCTCACGGTAACCCTAGGAGGGAGGTGCTTTTGTTATTCCCACTGAGAGAGGAGGAAAATGAAACCAACAGAAATTTAATGACTTGCTTAATGTCATGATTTGCATTTTGACTACATTTGAATTCAGGTCTTCCTGATCCAAGGTCCAGTGTTCTATCTACTGTGCCACCTAGCTGCCTCAAAAAAGGTCTCTACTAATTTAAGTTAGCTAAGGATTGATTTTTCTGGATAAGCTCTTAGAATGCAGATTTATAATAATTGGATGCAGGAATTGGTGAATGGTAAAATCACCGTAGGATTTGTTCGCTGGTGCTGCTTGATTACCTAAGAATACGTCCTGTTACTGATTGTGGTGCCTTAGTCATCATAGAGCATTTTGTGTTTGCAAAATGACGTGCTGAATTTTTCTAAGTGTTTATTTGTAATCCTATATGATACTAGTAGAAAAAAAGGTAACAATTACCTTAAAAATAATTATTTCTGGGTTTTTCCTAGGTTCCTAAAGATCTGTTATTAAAAATTAAAAATACCATTCTTCAGAAAGCAGTAGATGGCATGAAGCAAGAAGGTGTTCCATACGTAGGTAGGAACATTGATTTATAAGTATCATTTTGAGGGAAACTGAAATTAATAAGAAATGACCAAAATTACGTTGTTCATTACAAATATTAGAAGGTCATTATTAAGAAGTTTAAAACTACGTAGCTTTATTGTTTTCACTATATATGTCTGCTCTTCATCAAAGGAATATTGTATGCTGGTATAATGCTTACCAAGGATGGCCCAAAAGTTCTGGAGTTTAATTGCAGATTTGGAGATCCGGAATGCCAGGTAGTATAATACATAGAATATCAAATATAAGTGAAATATGAATGCATAAACAATAATTTCAGACTTGTGAACTTTTTTACTGTGATATTTTTTCAAGAATTAAATATATCATTCCTAGCATTTCAATTAATATGATAACTGGAAGGTATTAAAATTTATCTTTTAACTACTCTCTGTGGTATATTTTTGTAGGTAATTCTTCCACTTCTTAAAAGTGATTTTTATGAAGTAATTCAGTCAGTTTTAGATGGTCAGCTTTCTAATTCCCTGCCAGTCTGGCTTGAAGATAGTGCTGCTGTAACTGTTGTCATGGCAAGTAAAGGTTATCCTGCAGATTACACCAAAGGCATGGAGATAACAGGTAACTCAGGTTGCTGTTTAGTGCTGTCCATAACAGGTGGCAAACACAATTGTCTTGTTGCTTCTTTCCTAGTCTTAGATGCTCCTGAGATTGCAGGGAGTTCACAAATATTTTTATAATTTTAATTGTGATGTGTATAAAAGACATAGTAATCCAAGTTCTCCTTGGGTCTGTGTTTCAGTATGATCTTCCACTTCCACCTCCAAAATAGTGTCAGGCTCACAAAGTAACAGAGACTGAGACTTTGTAAATTTTATTTAAGAAACTTATCTATTCCTCATAAAACAGCTTAGTCGTGGGGTACTAAAATGTATTTGAGTGAATCATTCGCATCTAGCTCCCTTCTGACCTGGTGCAAAAATTTTGTTCTATCTGCTCAGAAACTCCTCCCTTGTTGGGGTTGCACCCACCCACTTACTCAGCATTTATCAAACAACTACATACTAGGCACTGTTCTGGAAATCAGGGATAGGATGACAAAAATTAAATAGCCCATGACATTTTGACAACATTTGTAGGCTATGCAAAATAAATACTCTAGCTAAAAGGGCTTGCCTACATATGTACCAAGCTCTGCAAATACAAATACTGCCCATGAAACAATTTCTACTCACAAGGAGCTTATATTCCAACTGGGGCAACAGGTTCTTCTATAATCACCTACAGAATCACTACCAGCTAGTCCAAAGGAGGCGTAGGAAGAAGGACACCAGCATTTGGAAGAATCAAGATAAGTTTGACATAGACATATAGTTGTAACTTGAAGAGAGGGAGTGTATGAAGTGGAACTGGAGGGGAGAGTATATTGTAGGCACGGGAGAAAAAAGTATGTGAGGGAAGTAGTAAGAAAGCCAATTTGGCTTTACTATGTAATGTGGAGAGAAGTGATAAGCCTAGACAAGCAAGTTAGATCCAGACTGTGGAGAGATTAAAATATCCCATTAACTGAATCCAGCTCTTTAAACTAGATTTATCATTTACTTTAGTTTATGTTTTTCTGTTAAGTGATTTGTTTAAATGTCATCTCTTCTAGGAATTCTTGAGGCTAAAGCTTTGGGCCTGGAGGTTTTCCAAGCAGGCACATCCCTGAAAGAGGATAAAGTAGTAACTAATGGTGGTAGAGTTCTTACAGTAACAGCCATCCAGAAAGATCTGATGTCAGCTCTTGAAGAAGCCAATAAAGGAATATCTCTCATAAAATTTGAAGGAGCAATTTATAGAAAAGACATTGGCTATCGAGCCATCTCTTTCCTAAAACAGTCCAGGTAAAATATTTTTAGAGAAATGGTGGTCATTATTAGCTCAGACCTAACCTCCATCAGTTATTGCTAAAATTTTATATGAGGTACCAAGTGATGAGCATTTTATCTTGTGCTAAGTGCAGGATTAGTGTGTTGTTTCCCTAAAGTAGGCTAACCTCGTTCCCAATTTAAGATTTTTGTTTACTGCTATGGAATAAAAACCATTGTGAACTGCTTTGAACCAGACTTGTACACAGCAGGTCTCAAATTGAGTAGAAAACTTTTTGGTACCATTTAAGAATCTAAAAATAATGCTAACATCATTTTTACACCGTTAATTTTTATGCTTTTTAAAATATCTATATATGGTTTTGTTTCTGTGCATTTGTTTTGAGGAACATAATCATTAATTGTATTTAAATGTTACAAGTTCATTATATGTCCATCATATCTGCACGTTAATGAAAATTTCTTTTGAGTCAATCACTGTTTTGTGCCAAATTATCCTATGAAAGAATAAACTTAAGTTTTTAAAAATGTTGGTATGTATCCTCATTTTTAAAATTATCTATATAACATCACCTCATTTATTAAATATGAAAAGATCAGATGCAGAAACATTGAGAAGACATTATTTTGAAGTGGCAGTTTTCCCCAGGTTTTAATACAGTTTTTATCTTGTTACCAAAATCTATATTATACTTTTTATATCAACCTCCAGGAAAGGGTTTTTCTCCTTGTTTGCCCATTGCCCTAACCAGTATTGAAGGTGTTTTCCTTATTATTGCTTTGTTCCATTCAACTTAATCAAAGAACTATTCTTAATTTCATCATGGGCTCTTTAATTGTAAGTTTGTTTGAGAGCGTTGAGAATTCTGGGTTTTTTGTTGTTGTTTTCATTTAGACCTATCTCTAATGAGAAATTTTGTCCCTTTGATAATTCAAGTTAATCTGCATACAAACTCTGCTTCTACTTTGGTATACTATTTGTGGAGAATCTCAGTAGACATGGCATTGCCACCTTACAAGTCAAGCCCTTTTTTCTCTTTAAAGCGTGAAGATGACAGCATTTACTGTCTCACATTGGTCATCCTGGAGTTGTGACTTCTAATGAAAACCATGGAGAATCCCACCCATTGATAGCAAAACTCATGTGCTGTATCTAGTATTAAGCACACATTTTTATAACACCCTAATATAGAGTACTTTATTCATAACAACCCTGTAAGATAGATAAGGCAAGAGATAATATTCCCATTTTGTACAAGGGAAAATAAAACTCTGAGACATGTTTTACAGAATATTGCAAAACACTATGTTTTACATAACAAATCACCTTACTAAGGGTATTCTGTAAAGTTCAGATTCAGTCAAAGGACTGCATTTGAGAACTTAACGGGCCACATGAGACCTCAGGGCCGTAGTTTCCCCACCACTCACCACTAAGCTAGGGGTTAGGCATTAGAATGCTGGTACTAGAGTTGGAAAAACTAGAATTCAAATTTTGCCTTAGACACTTAGAGCTTTGTGACCCTGAACATGTCACTTAATTTCTCAAAGCTTCAGTTTCCTCATCTGTCAAGTGAGGAGGTGGGACTGAGGAACTTCCCAAGTCCCTTCTATTTCTAAAGCTGTGAACCTATTTGGCAAGGAAGTACCAGAGGCTAGATTTTATCCCAGGTCTACTGACTCTTAAGTTTCGCACTTTATCCACTGCATCAGGCTACCTCTGTTATTAGAGCAGTATGTTTAAAAGAGAATATCAGCAAGTCCTGCTTCACTTTTTCACAAATTTTATATGGTTCTTTCTGTCATAGCTTCATGATGAAACTGAAAACTGATTATATGCTATTATAACAAGTACTTAACCAACTTAATTGTTAAAGGCTTCATTTTCTAATTTTATGGAAGTTCATGACCTTTATTGGTATTTGAATAAAAAAGTGCTGGAGGCAAAATGTGAGTTGGTCATTTTGCCTTCAAATCAAAAATAGTTCTGATAAGCTTTTTAATTATGCTGTAGGCTAGTACTGAGCAAACTGAAATTTTATTTGGGAATTTTCTTTGTATTTAATTAGTCTATGCTGTAACTGGCCCACATTCTGTAGTAAATATCCTTGTAGTTAGGGTTTTTTTTTTTTGTTTTGTTCTTTGTATTTTTAACCTTATACCTTGCAATAGACATTTAATAGTTTTTTGATTGATTGATAATCACAAATTGATCATACGTTTATGCATGGACCGTGCCTTCTTAATCTGTTATGGTGAAGTAATTAGCCCTCACAGATAAATTATAGCTTAACATTTTTAATGTTTTAGAGGCCTGACTTACAAGGAAAGTGGGGTGGATATTGCAGCTGGCAATGAACTGGTTAAGAAAATTAAACCTTTAGCTAAAGCCACTTCCAGACCTGGTAAGCCAAATCCTTTCTCTCTAGATCTTTAATGACTTATTTACTCATTTGAATGTATTTTATTGATTACTCTGGGTTTTTTGTGGCGAATAAAACCTGGGTTTATATCCCCCCCATCAAATAAACTTCTGTAGCATAATAAAACAGTTAAGCAAAACTACCTGACACCATGATCTCATTTGACAATGTATGCAGTACTCCATATCTACAATCCACCACCTCTTCTGAAAGGGAGATAGCTTCCTCAGCTATTTTCCTGTTTTAGGTTGACACTTAAAATTAGCAATCAGCTCATTTTTGTGGGTGGTATTTTTCCATTATATGAAATATATAGGTCTTCCTATCTCTAAATTCTTTATTTTTTAATGGCACAATAATATTACACTATATATATGCCACAGTTTGTCTGACAACAGTTCTATATTAATTAGTTGCTCTTAATTTTATACTTAAAAACAAAATATTTCTGATTTGAAAACATTTCTGATTAATACTACCAGAAGAAATCAAGGCAGTATAAAATGCAGGTACTTTTCCAACACAAACAGGCCTTTTTACTCTTGGAAAGTTTTCACCCTATTATAACATATAGATTCTTTGGGACATGAAAGTATCAAATATACCTTTATGTTCTAGTGCTCTTATAGTAAATATGCTTTTAGTAGATGATTTTCATCCAAAATGTAGAACTACAAAAAAAGAAAAATCACTGTAGTAGAACCATACTCCATTCAGCACAACATTCTATTTCTAATAGAAAACTCAGACAATATTTTGGGATGGAATGGTTTATCTCACTGCTGTCAACCTCAAAGGGTCAAAAACAGGCTGGATTGACTTAAAACTTTGGTATGTAAATGGAAAGAATGTTAATATGCAATTTAGAAAAATGTGGAAAGATGGTGAATGAGCTAATGCAGAGTGAAATAAATAGAAAAACCAAATACCATAAAGTAAATGAAAATAACTGAAAGCAAAATAAAGTCTGGAAAATCAGAGGGGGGAAAAATAAAGGTTGTAGAAATAAGCTAATGAAATACAATCCTCCCCTCAAAAACTGGATGGAATGTTGTATATATTGTTAGATATGGACTCATTTTTAGCTATTTTTACTTAATTGGGGTAACTAGGTAACAGTGAGTAGAGGACCAGGTCTAGATTCAGAAAGATCTGAGTTCAAATGCAGCCTCAGACACAGCTCAGTGCCTAGGTTATGGTAAACACTATAAAATTATTAGCTATTCACTGTAACAAGAAAGGATTTGTTGTGGAGAAAGGTGGGAAATAAATGGATAGTGTAAATTCAGTTAAATTTTCTAATATCTTACTAGATATTTCTCAGTACTGACCTATCACCTTCTTTGAATCATTTATTGATGTAGGATAACAAGGTAGAAGTGGGGGATGTTCATTGTCTTCCTTTGTGTTAAACTGTATATTACCATTTTCCTATTTGATAGGATGTAATGTAGACCTTGGAGGATTTGCTGGTCTCTTTGACTTAAAAGCAGCTGGTTTTAAAGATCCCCTTCTGGCATCTGGAACAGATGGAGTTGGAACCAAATTAAAGGTAATCAGTTCAAAGATTAGGAATTTATAAAAACCTATATATATTTGTTTCATTTTTTTATCAAAGGGCTAAAAAAACATGGCATGCCATATATTTGGTTGGGTTTACTATCCATGTACTTAAGGCTTGATAAAAGAATATTAATGGTGAAAGGTAGTTAATAAATGGGGGATGGAACAGGGCGAGATTGGTTTATTTAAGGGGGTTTTCAATTGTTTTTATAAGATAATCCTTTAGGCCAGCTCTTTTTCAGTTTTTTTTGTTAAGCAAAGAGCTTTTTGCTTCTTATTTTAGATTATAACAAAGACTCTGTATTATTTCTCTACAGATTGCCCAACAATGCAATAAACATGATACCATTGGTCAAGATTTGGTTGCAATGTGTGTCAATGATATTTTAGCTCAAGGAGCAGAGCCTCTATTTTTCCTTGATTATTTTTCCTGTGGAAAACTTGATGTCAGCACGGCTCAAACTGTCATTGCTGGTATAGCCAAAGCATGTGAAAAAGCAGGATGCGCTCTTTTGGGTGTGTTGGATATTTCTTATGACATATACAGGCTTTTAAAACTTGCTTTTTAAACGTTTTACCGATGCTTTTTAACCTCACTGTTACTTCTTAGTAACATCCTCAAACCCCAGTAGTACCTGCCCTTGAACAGTGAGATGTTATCTAAACCTAAAACCTACCAAACTGCTTCTGCTTTGCCTAGCACTTTATAGGAAATGAGTTCATGTAAAAATGAGAAACAACTAAGTAAAATAAGCTTGTTCAATATTCTACATCCATAGTCTACTACTTTATCATCTCTCGTCTGATAGCGCCCTGTGATCTCCCTGTCTTAAATTTCTCTTCTTTCCAATTCATCTTCCACATAAGCTGTCAGAGTGACTTTCTTGCTTAGTAAACACTGCTTCTATATTGCCTCTAATATCAGATATAAACTCATATTGAGCTTTTTAAAATAGATCTATGAGGAAGCTCATGGTGTTAAACTGCTGTTACCAGTACAGCTTCTTTATTTCCTTTTTTTAAAAATGTGAATATTTTCATATAAAGTGGATAGAAAAAAAAAGAATTGTATTGGAAACTGAATCAAAATTGGTTGGAATTTTGTTTTGTTTTTAATGTGTGTATTTTTTAATGGTTGTACCAACACTACCTTTCTTTTCTGTGTTCCTTCCTAAACAGCTTTTGCTCTTTTCTGTGTATTTTAATGTTTGATTGATACCTTTTTCTTTCTTTTTTGTTATCATCCTCCCTATCATGCTATTTTCTCAATCCTTCACTAAAATTTCTTTCTTGTAACAAATAATTATAATCAAGCAAATCAAATGTGTGTTGTATTGCTTGTGTCTGAAAATATATGTCTTGTTCTATGCCAGTTTCCTTTCCACCAGGATGTGGGAAGCAAGCTTCTTCATCAGTCTTCTGGAGTCCTGATTGGTCATTGCATTAATGAGAATTTTAGGTCTTCGTCAATGTTATACTAAATGTGTATATCCGTCTTCCTTGTGGTGGTATCACTTGTGTACCCATGTAAAGATTGAAAGTATTCATCTGGTTTGACAAGTCTTAGGAAATTCTCTTTTTTGTCCTGAATACATGCCTTGGGAAGACAGCAGATCTCTATTGTTATCTGGCCAACAGATAGCTTTCTGAGTCCTCCTTCACATGGATTTCTCCTCTGCTACGTGGTGGCAGCATCTATGGATCCACAACATCATTACTTGGGAAGACAAGCAGCTTTTTTTTCCTCAAAGGACTTAGTTGTCTTCCCTTGAGTCCAGTGGTTTATTTTTGTTTCACATCTGTATGATGTTCTTCTGCCCTGCAACCTTCTGGCCTGGATCAGTCCTTCTGCATCTTCAGATATCTTTTATTATAGTATGTGTGTATGTATATGTATGTGTATGTATATATACATATACATATATGTGTAATCAAAGCTCAGTGGGATTCAGCAATAAGATGTTGCATCCCACAATTGAGTTACATTAATAGAGACATAACTTTTAGTAATAAGGAGGTTGTAACATCCTTCTATTTTGTCTTCTTCTGGAGTAATATGCTTAGTTTGGAGAAACACCGTTTTAGAAGATAAGAATAAGCTGGTGTGTGTCCAGAAGAGGGCCAGTTTGTCTGGCATGTGGACTTGATGAAGGGGAAGGGTAGGCTGGAGCCATGTTGTCAGGGTCTTTAAATACCAAACTAGATAGTTTATCTTGACACAGGGAAGCCACTGGAAGCTCTTACACAGGAAGATGACTGACATAGTTAGATATGTGCTGTAAGAAAATTATTCTAGCAAATCTGTAGGGTATGATTTGAAAGAGGAAAGACAAAGCCCAGAGTCCAGTTAGGAGTTTATTGCAGTCCTGATGAAAAGTCTGAAAAAGGCTTTCTGAAGTCGGCTGGGATCTGAGTGGTCTGAAAAAGAGGAACAAATGCCAGGGTTGTTAATTAAGATTAAGACTAGTAAGACATGACAACTTATTGGTTATAGTGTTGGGGTAGGGGCCTGGAAAAGGTTTGGAAGAGAATGAAGTCAAAGATAATAGTGTTATTTGGCACATAAAGTTTTTACATATATATGTGTATGTGTATATAAATATATATATACACATGTATGCATATACATGTAAACGTGTGTATATATGTGTGTGTCCATATGTATTCTGAAGTTGTGAAACTAGAGACCTAAAAGAGCCTTTTTAGATTCAGATTCTTAGTCCAGGCTTTTGATAATTTGGGGTCCTGATTCTTTTAAAAATTTTAGTTGATTCACACTTTTCTGCCTTCTCTAAAACTGGAAGGAGTAACGTCTGTGTCTTAATTCGAGATGTTTTTGTGTAAGTTTTTATTGATGTCTTCTGTCTTTTACATCCTCTTACATCCATCTACTTCCCCCTCTTAGAGAGCCAAGCCATAAAACAAATAAAATTTTTTAGTGAGGGGAAGAAAACAGCACAACTGAGAGTACATTTAAAAAGTTCAAAAACATGTGATATGTTCAAAGCTGTGGACGTCTCACATCCTCATAGAAGTGGTTGGGAAATATCTTTCATTCAGACCATGCCTGATCATTATATTATATCACTTCTGATCTTTGTGTGTGATCTTTCCACTTACATTGTTGTAGTTATTGTATATATTTTCTTACTTCTCCTTATTTCACTGTGTCAGCCTGTATAGGGCTTTCCATGCTTCTCTGTACTCATTATTTACATCATCTTTTTCGAAAAAACAGTATTTTACTTTTTCCTTAGTTACATGTAAAAACAACTTTTAATGGTTTTTTTTTTAAATTGGAGTTCCAAATTTTTTCCCTTCCTCCCCCTTCCCTAAGGCAGTAAACAATTTGATATAGGTTATACACGTTCAGTCATGCCAAACATACTACCATGTTAGTCATGTTGTGAAGAAGACAGATCCAGAAGGGAAAGACAGAAAGTGAAAATGAGTATGTTCCAGTCTGCATTCAGACTTCCTCAGTACTTTCTCTGGAAATGGAAAACATTTTTCATCGAGTCCTTTGGAATTGTCTTGGATCAGTGTATTGCTGAAAAGAGCGGGGTCCCTCACAGCTGATCACTGTATGTATTCTGTTAACTTTGGTTCTTCTCACTTCTCTTTGCATCAGTTCATCTAAGACTTTCCAGGGTTTTCTGAAATCTGTTTACTTATCATTTCTTACAGCACAGTAATATTCCATTACCATCATGTGCCACAACTTGTTCGGCTCTTCTCCAGTTGATGGGCATTCCCTCACATGCATCATTTGTAGTAACATAGTAATATTCTATTCCATTCACATTTTCTTTAGCCAGTTCCCAGTTGATGGCTATATACTTTGTTTGCAATTTTTTCTAACTCCAAAAAGTGCTGCTGTAAATATGTTAGTATACTTGGGGGACTTTCTTCTAATCCATAGCTAATTTGGGGCGTAATAAGCTCAGTAACAGAGTCTCTGGTTCCAAGGGTATGGAAGTTTCCATCACCTTATTTATGTGATTCCATATGACTTTCCAAAATGATTGTATCATTTTACAGCTTCACTAGCAATATGTAAATGCTCTTATTCATTCCTTAGCCTCTCCAACATTGACTATTGCCATTTATGGTCATCTTTGCCATTTCACAGGGTACGAAGTATAATCCCTGAGTTGTTTCTATTTTCATTTATTAGTGATTTGAAACATTCTTTCATGTAATTGTGAATATTTTACAATTCTTTTAAGAACTGTTTATTCATATCCTTTGACTGCTTATCTACTGAGGAATGACCCTTACTCAAACATGTGACAAGTATCCATGGTTGACTAATTTTGTTTATATATCTTGAATACCAAGCTTTTATCAGAGAAATTTGGTACAAAAATTTTTGTCCCATTTGACCACTTCCTTCCTTATCCTAGATGTTTTGTCTATGCAGATACTTTTCAGTTTCAGATTATCACTTACCTTAGTTTTACTGCTTCTCTGGTTAAAAATATATATGCCCACAGCTGTAAGGAATACATGATCTACTTCTTTCCTAATTTCTTAACAGTATGATCTTTAATATTAAGGTCACTTATCCTTTCAGAATATATTATAAAATATGAATTATGTCTTAAGTGTAATTTCTACTTAACTGCTTTCTAATTATCCCTGCTGCTTTTATCAAAAAAAGGAAGTGCTATTCCGTACTTCTTTTCATTATTTCCCTTGATATTCTAGATCATTTGTTTTCTCATAGAGTTTTGTTGTTACCTTGTCAAGTTCTAAATGGGGCAGCTAGGTGGTACAGTGGATACAGCACCAGTGCAAGAAACAGGAGGACCTGAGTTCAAATTTCACCTCAGACACTTGGCACTCACTAGCTGTGTGACCTTGGGAAGTCATTTAACCCCAATTACCTCATCCTGGGTCATCTCCAGTCATCCTGAGGAATAGCTGGTCACTTGGCTCTGGAGAAGAAGTGAGGCTGGTGTCCTGCACAGCCCTCCCTCACTCAAAACAAAGTCAGGTGCAAGTCATGTTATTATTTCTCTGATGGCATGGTCTTCTTCAGCAACGAAGGAGGAACACATCAAGTTCTAAATAGCATTTCACTGACAAAATCAAGGATTCCTAAAGTAATGATATGTATAGGTACTGCTTTTTAAAATAAGCCTTTTGTGTTACCTTAAAATGGATTGTGGAGGTTCAGCTACAACTTTTCTTCTGTTGGGCTCGTAAGCAATCTAGTATTTGTTCTGACATATATCAAGATGATATCCAAAAAAGCAACAAGTTAATTCTTGCCTGGATTACTGCAGTAGCTTTCTAATTAGTCTTTCAGGACTTGAGGCTCTGACCAAACTATCCTTCACATAATTGTCAGATTGATGTTCCTAAAGGTCATGTTACTCCCTTACTCACAAAGCTATGATGGCTCCCCATTTTCCTTAGATTATAAATCATAATATGAAATATAGCTTCTTCTCATTTGACTTTTAAAGCCCTTTAAATGGCCCTAGATTACTATATATTTTCACACAGTCTATATTTGAGTCAAATTGTCCTACTTGCTAGCCTTTATTACATTCTGTTTCTGACTTGCATAGACTTTCCCATATTCCAGTAATGTACTCCTTCCTCAACTCAACCTCACACCAATCCTTGGTTTTCCTCTAAGTTTAGTGTATCCGCTTGATGTGCTACTTGATATCTACCTACTTCTTGAGTGAAATTTGTCCTGATTTGCCCTGAATTACTAAATGCCCTCCCCCTGAAATAATGTTGTGAGTTTTGTGTATATGTGTATGTATGTTTATGTCTGGTCCTGTTGTTGCCTGAAGAAGAAACTATTTTGTTTTTCTTTATATGTCCAGTGCCTAACACAGTGTTTTATACATAAGAGAACAAAGAAAAATTCATCCTTTTTATGTTATAAAAAATAAGCCATTTCCTTCAGATCACCTCTTAGGTTTCTTAAATTATTTAATATTTATGAATAATTTATAATTAACTGCTATGGTACTTAATGCCCTTTGGGTAGTTATCGTACATAGATATAAATAGAGAGGTGTCCACTTATAAGGATTTCCTGATTTCACTAACTTATCTTCCCATATCCCTTTAACCAGGAGGTGAGACAGCTGAAATGCCTGGTGTATATCCCCCTGGAGAATATGACCTTGCAGGTTTTGCTGTTGGTGCCATGGAGCGAGATCAGAAGCTCCCTCAACTGGACAGAATCACTGAGGAGGATGTTATCATTGGAATAGCCTCTTCTGGAGTTCATAGTAATGGATTCAGCCTTGTAAGGAAGATTGTAGAAAATTCTCCTTTCCAGTTCTCCTCTTTAGCACCTGATGGATGTGGTAATCAAACTCTAGGTAAATTGCTGAGTATAATAAGACTTGTTTAAGGTTTGAATGAATAACTACCTTCTCACATAATTTATTTTCATGAATTTATCCTTAAACTAGGGGGTTTATAATTTACAAAAATCACCCATCATTTCAGAAAAGCTTTCTGTTTTAAAATGTTTTGCGTAACATTCTTACAATTCTCTTGTTTAACATTCTTATATCTGTCTTATATTTCAGTGTTTAAATGGTACTATCTTGTATCTCACATTTATAGGGGAATTGTTGTTAAATCCAACCAAAATCTATAGCCGAACATTGTTACCTGTTCTTCGTTCAGGGCATGTTAAGGCCTTTGCCCATATTACTGGAGGTGGACTACTTGAAAATATCCCCAGAGTTCTTCCAGAGAAATTCGGGGTGGATTTGGGTAAGGAAAATAACAATGTTTTTGAAGTGTGAAATGGTAGAAAACTGCCTTTATGATATGTGTTCTTTCTTTTTTTGAGAATTTCATGAAGTTTATAATGCAATATGTATTTTTCGCAGGTTAGCTTCCATTCTGATATACTCCAAGGAATTACATATTGATGTTGTTTTATCAACACTTTATATCTCATTTTGTTGGAAATATGTACATCATTAAACAGATTGGAAATTTGTCAAAAATAGCTTGACTACATTTTTCTTTAAATTTTTTTTCCCAGAGCAACAAAACTCATTTTCCTCCAGCATGCTTCCAGAGCGTATGCTTTTTTTGTGGTGTTCCCAGTTCTTAAGCTAGACATAAAATAAGGTCTCATTGGATAAATCTCAAATCCCATGACCTACATCTCTTTCTCTGTGTCTTACCTTCCTAATACTATTATTTGCCCTCATCATGACTACTGATTCCTCCAGGTAAAGTCAAGACAGCCAGCATTTGTTAAGTGCTTACCTTATGTCAGGCAATATGCTAAACACCAAGAATACATGTATACAAAAGGAGGAAACAGCAGTCTCTGTTCTCAAGGGGCTCATTGTCTAATTGGATATAATCTCAGAGGGAAGATACTAGCATTAAAGGAGATCAGGAGAGGCTTCTTTTAGAAAGTAGGACTTTAGCTGAGGCTTGAAGGAAACCAGGAAAGCGAGGAGATGAAGATGAGGAGGGAGAACGTTCCAAGCATGAGGAGAAAAGCAGTAGAAATTCCCAGAGTCAAAAGATGTTATGTAAGGAACAACACGGAGGCAAAAGGAGTGTACAATAATAGCTGTCTACATGCCAGGCACTAGACTAAGTGCTGTACAATCATAATCTCATAGCAACCTTGGGAAGGGGATGTTGTTATCATGGTAACATTTTACAGATGAGGAAACTGAGACAAGCAGATTACGTGACTTGCCCTGGGTCATACAGCCAGTAAAATATCTAATCCCTGATATCAATTCAGGTTTTCCTAACTGTAGACCCAGTGCTTTCTCCACACTTTGCCATCAAGCTGCTTCCAAGACATAAGTTATAATAAGGTTAGAAGAAAGCTATATTATAAAGGTTTTTAAAAACCAAACAGGATTTTATATTTAGTCCTGTGATGAATGAAAGCATCCAAGAGATAGAGTTTCTGGTTAATTAATAATCAATTTATTAATTAGGCTAGCTGGCAACCAACAAATTGATGGCCGGTGGTTTCCTTTGAGTAACCAAAGATAAACCCATGGAGAACCTGGAAGAAAACCTTCAGTACATTTTTGGAAGTGAATACTCCTGACAAGTGAAAAATCAACCCTGATTAGTGGACATTCAATGAGAAAGTAAACTAGAAGTGTCCAGTTCTTCCTTCTGAGAAAGGAGTCTGATCATGAGACTCAGCCCCCTCTAGCAAACTAGACAAGGGGGGAATCCATTTCCATCCAGACCAGTCTTTTTGGTTTTCTCTTTCATGTGCTGGATTACCTTAAACTCCAAATCAAATTTCTGTTAAGTAGTCTCAAATGGACCCTCACCATAGCAAAGCAGTATTTTAATTCTACTCCCAACAGAAACTATTTCAGATATTCTTGTCTTCTCAAGCTTTCCCCTTCCCCTCAGTGTCCCATTCCCCCTTGACATCATCCCCTACTCTTTCCCTTTTATTCTTTTTTTATTATTTATTTGTAGATTTCAACATTAATTTACACAAGATTTTGAGTTCCACATTTTCTCCCCATCTCTCTCATCCACCCACCCCAAGACAGCATGCATTCTGATTACCCCTTCCCCTAATCTGCCCTTCCTTCTGTCACACTCCTCCCTTCTCTTATCCCCATCCCCTCTGTTTTCTTGGAGGACAAGAGAGATTTCTGTACCTGTATGTCTTATTTCTCAGTTGCATGTAAAATCCATTTTTAACATTCCTTTTTAAAGCTTTGAGTTTCAACTTCCCTCCCTTTTTTCTCCCCATCCGTCTCCACTGAGAAGGTAAGCAATTCAATATGTTATACATGTATAGTTATGCAAAAGACTTTCATAAAAGTCATGTTATCAAAGACTAACTGTATTTCCCTCCATGCTGTCCTGTCCTGCTCCCCCATTTATTCTGTTCTCTCTTTTAACCCTATCCCTCCTCAAAAGTACTTACTCCTAATTAAACCCTTCTGATACCTCCCCAGCCCCCACTTATCTCCTTCTTCCCTACTTTCCTGTAATGTAAGATACAGTTTCATAGCAAATTGAGTGAGCATGTTATTCCCACCTTAAGCCAAATGTGATGAGAATAAGCTTCACTTTTTCCCTCTCACCTCCCCTTTCTTCACTTCCATTTGAAAAGCTTTTTCTTGCCTCTTTTATGTGAGGCATAATTTGCCCCATTCTGTTTTTCCCTTTCTCCTTCCAATGTATTCCTCTCTCACCCCTTAATTTTATTTTTTTTAGATATCATCCCTTCCTATTCAATTCATTGTCTTTGTGTATATAATCTCTCCCAGCTACCACCCTAATACTGAGAAAAGTCTCAGGAGTTATAAATACTATCTTTCCATGTAGGAATGTAAACAGTTCAACTTTAGTAAGTCCCTTATGATTTCTCTTTTCGTTTTACCTTTTCATGCTTCTCTTGATTCTTGTGTTTGAAAATTAAATTTTATGTTCAGCTCTCATCTTTAAATCAAGAGTGCTTGAAAGTCCTCTATTTCATTGAATGACCATTTTTTTTCCCCTGAAGAATTATAACTGTTTTACTGGGTAGGTGATTCTTGGTTTTAATCCTAGTTCCTCTGATTTCTGGAATATCATATTCCAAGTCCTTCAATCCCTTAATGTAGAAGCTGCTAGATCTTGTGTTACCCTGATTGTATTTCTGCAGTGCTCATATTGTTTCTTTCTGGCTGCTTGCAATATTTTCTCCTTGACCTGGGAACTCTGGAATTTGGCTACAATATTCCTAGGAGTTTTTCTTTTCAGATCTCTTTCAGGAAGTGATTGGTGGATTCTTTCAATACTCATTTTACCCTCTGGGTCTAGAATATCAGGGCAGTTTTCCTTGATAATTTCTTGAATGATAATGTCTAGGTTCTTTTTTTGATCATGACTTCCAGGTAGTCCCATAATTTTTAAATTGTCTCTCTTGGATCAGTTTTCCAGGTCAGTTCTTTATCCAATGAGATCTTTCACATTGTCTGCTATTTTTTCATTCCTTTGGTTTTGTTTTATAATTTCTTGATTTTTCATACAGTTATTAGCTTCCATTTGCTCCATTCTAATCTTGAAGGAATTGTTTTCTTCAATGAGCTTTTGGACCTCCTTTTCCATCTGGCCAATTCTGCTTTTTAGGCATTCTTCTTATTGGTTCTTTGGATCTCTTGTCATTTGGGTTAATTTTACAGTGTTATTTTCTTCAGCATTTTTGGGGGTTTCTTTAGCAAGCAGTTGACTCGTTTTTCATAATTTTCTTGCATCACCCTCATGTCTCTTCCCAATTTTTGCTCTACTTCTCTTTTTCCAGATCCTTTTTGAGCTCTTCCATGGCCTTAGACCAATTCGTATTTTTCTTGGAGGCTTTAGATGGAGGAGCTTTGACTTTGTTTTCTTCTGTTTGCATGCTTTGGTCTTCCTTGTCACCAAAGTAAGATTCTATTGTCTCATTCTTTTTCTGGTTTTTGCTCATTTCCCCAGCCATTTACATGACTTTTGAGCTCTTTGTCAAGGTAGTTCTCTGCTTCCAGTGTGGGTGGGGGTGTACTGTCAGCCACTCAATCCCCCCACAATCTGTGGGCCTAGAGCTCCAGAAATAATCTCTGACTCTGCTCCTGCCGCTGCTGTGGCTGCTGCAGATTTCTCTGCCCCTTCACCCCTCTGCCTCCCTGGGGCTGGAGCCAGACCACTCCACTCTCCCACACTGGTCCCACAGGCTTTTTCCACTGACCTTCCAATCCGTCCTCAGTGTTTTGGGGTCCTAAAGTCTGAAAAACCACCACAGGTGCCCACGATTCAGTCTCCCCAAGGCCTATTCAGATCTAGTCTGTGCCAGCACAGCACACACTGAGCTGTGCTCTGCTCCCACCACAGCACAATAGACACTTCCCACTGACTTTCCAGGCTGTCTTGGGTTGTTTCACTCCATCATTCTGTGGGTTCTACAGAATTTGTTTAGAGCCATTTTTTATAGGTATTTGACTGGGCTTGGGTGCAGTGCTCTAGAAAGTACATGCTGTTATTCTGCCATCTTGGCCCCGCCCCTCTTTTAGTCTTACTTTTATAACAAAGTAGTCCTTTTTGCCAAGGCCAGCTCTTGTACGTATGCCCTTCCTCTTGAACACTGCCATTTTCTCCAGTAGCTTGTCTTTCGTACTCCCAACTATCTCATCTTTAATCTCTCCCATTTATTAGTTCTTTCCTGCTGCCTACATGTGTTCCCAAAATGACCTTTAAAATCCCTCGCTAGAATACCATTATTCCCTGAAGCTATCATCCTATGTCTTTTCTCCCTTTCACAGCCAAATACTCAGAAAATGCTATGTGTCCCATTGCCCTCATTCTTGCACTGGCTTCTGAACCTCATCACTTTTTTTATTCCAAAACCATAATTCTTTTGAATCTCCAGAATTTTTTATCTTCAAGCCCTTCAACTCTTCACTAACCCCTATTATCCTCACTGTACCCCACATATAATTGCCAAATCTTCTCATTTCTAAGTCCACAATGTTTTTTGCTTCCTTCCCCTTCTCCCTGTTCATTTAATCAACCATCTTTCTTAGTCTAGGCCTTCATTACCTTTCTGAGACACAACAGCCTCTTATTTAATCTCCCAGTCCTTTCTATCTAATACTATTAAAGCGTAGATCTTGCCCTGTCACTTCCTAAATCCTTTGGCTTTTAAAGCCCTTTACCTGGCCCACACTCTGTTTCTCACTTCGTTATATATTATTCCCCATTCAGTATGATGAATTCTAAATTCTAGTAGCTTTCGTTTTAAATTCACAGTGATGTTCAGTGTTAAAAAAGTCTTTCAAGTTAAGTACAGCTCAGGACTGAAATAGCAAGCATGCCAGAACAATAGCCTGACACCAGAGTGCAAAAAGTTTTAAATACCAACCTGAGGAATACCTTATGCTTCATTCCAGTACTTGTAATTCTAATTGTATTTATTATATGTGTGTATATGTATAAATATAAATTATAAACATTTCCATGTTTTACGTGTAAAACACTAACCTGGTGTCACATGCCTAACCTGTTGCCAGATGCTCGATGCTGGAAGATCCCTAAGATATTCTCATGGCTTCAGCAGGAGGGACACCTCTCAGAAGAGGAAATGGCTAAGACATTTAATTGTGGAATTGGGGCTGTCATGGTGGTACAGAAAGATCTGGCTAAGCAAGTGCTAAAGGATGTACACCAGCAACAGGAGGAAGCCTGGATAATCGGGAATGTAGTTACTTGTCCTACAGGTTTTATTTCTTAAATTATTATTTTATTCTGTTAATATAGAAGGCTCTGCATTCTTTTCTTTATCAATAAGAATGCGAGTAAATTTTTAAAAACCCATTTTAGTATATTATCTCTGTCACTAAATTCTTTGCATGTGGCTAGCACATGGTCAGCTACTATCAATACTAGATTTGTGATAGTGCACTTAAAAGCTGCCAACTATTAAACATTTTAGCGAAAGAGCTAATGATAATTGATTGCTTCTAATGAGAAAATGCCTATTAGAAACAGTCTTTGTATTAATTATTTGTACATCTTAACACATTTGATGCAGCTGTCTTTTGTTTGTTGTAGTTCATGTACAGTTAAAGGTCAGTATCTGAGTCTTCAGAAGAAAGTGCTTTAAAAGAAAAAGTTTGTCTTAACATAAAGTAAGTTTTAGCTTCTCTTATTCTTATTAATTTTTTTTTTTTACCACTTTTCTACCTTTGTGTTGTGGCTTTGAAATGAAGGTTATTCCCGTGTGAAAGTCAGTCATCTGATTCAAGCAATGCAGATAAATGGATCAGTCTCGTTAGTGAATGGATCATTAAATGATAGCCTTGGTGTTCATCCGAAGAGGGTACGAGTGGCTGTCTTAATATCTGGAACAGGTGAGATTTATATTCCTATTTATTTTAAGGTGTTGCTAATACTATTAAAAGTCAAAGAAATATTGGGTTAGAAAGAAATTAGGAGAATTTAGCAAAGAATAAGGGGGAAATATTTTATATCATCAGGTTGAACTAATTTTGAATTTTGGTGCCTTTTAAATTCCAGCTGACAGCTTTAACAACATGTCTTTCAAGTATAGTGCTTTGTTGATGTATTTTTAAAAAAATAGATATTTGACCATTGGTTATTACCAATAATCAGTATTATATAGTAACTGTTAGTATACTACAAAGAAAGGAATTTACAGCCTATTTTTGACTTTGGAGTTGTTTACCAGTTGTAGACAGAGTGCTGGAATTGAGAGATAACTTTCATTTATCATCTAGTCATAGAATTACAGAATTTTGCTAATAGAAAGAAATTTAGAAATTGAAAGTTCAAAGAAAGTTGTAATTTGCCCAGAATTATTAGTATCAAAGCCAGTACTATATACCTCTAGTCTTTTCATTTCCTAGTCAAGTCTGATCTGGCCCCTCTCATCTTACAGATGGAGAAATTGAGGCCCAGAGAAGTAAAATCTTTTGTTAGGAGTTCATCATTAGTCATTTACACATTTTTAAGAATTCGTTATTTGACAAACTGCTTAGAAAACAATGTGACCAAAATTAGGTTCAGAACAGTGTCTCATGCAATATGCACCTAATTGATGACATAAAAGTCATATTTAAAAATGAGAAGAGCAGAAAAGGAGGTACCAGTCACATCCACAATTCTGTTGTATATTTTAAGCATAAGAGGTGAAATGTTCCAAGTATTTTACTATCATTCACTAAATTGATTTTTTCAGTGAAATGATTATCTTAGTAGAGCAAGCAGATTGACTTAGCCAAGATCCAGGAATCATTTCTGTAGCTGTTAATTTAGCCTTCTAATGGGAAATAGCACTTATTTTATCTTTTATTCATAGGAATTTGGCTTAAACTGTTTAGAAACTGTTTAACTGCTTTTGAAGCCTTCTTCACAGTAGCATATGTAGGGCATATACAACCATTTAACAATAGCTTTTTTTGTTTTGTTTTGGGCTTTTCTGTTTTTTAGGTATTTCAACACTTCATTTGTAAATGGAAGATAAATCAAATTTGTTAATTGAGCAGAAAGAATTGTATTTACATACGTTCTTATAAGTTATAGAGTTATTTGAATTTTTTCTATGCATTGCAGGCACAAATCTCCAGGCCTTAATAGATAGCACTCAAGAACCAACCAGCTGTGCACAATTGGTTGTTGTTATTTCTAACAAAGCTGGAGTGGCAGGGCTAAAGAGAGCAGAAACTGCCGGTATTCCTACTAAGGTAAGTTGGTTTTAGCATAGATTGAGGGTTTCTTTCAAAATGTTTTTAGGCTATGGTAAATCCATTCATACTTTATTGTAGCTACCCCCTGAAGTAATTTTTCCTTTACTGCAAAAGGAAATTGGAAAGAGTGTTATGGCTATCCTTCCAATCAATCCTTTTCATTTCTCAGTAGTGTTATTTATCAAGCGGCCAAGTAGTTGCCAGGTAACTCTTTCATCCATCCCTTTCTCTACACTGACTTGACCACCATCCTCGTTCATTCAGACCCTGACTACCTGTCATCAGTACTGTTGTAACAGCCTCCTAATTGGTCTTCCTTTCTTTCTCAAGACTCTCTCCTCTCCAGTCAGCCATCATCACAGATGCCAGAGATGTATCTCTAAAGCAAAGGCTTGGCCTGTTACTCCCCTTTTCAGCAAGACAGAATCTTGGATTTGAAGGGAACAAATATCTATTTAAGTGCTTAACTGCTTTAAACATATTATCTCACTTGATCCTCCCAACAACTCTGTTCCTGTTTTTCAGATGAAAAAAACAGGCATATAGACCATAAGTGACTTAGTCCAAAATCACATGGTTACTAAGAGTCAGATGCTAGATTTGAATTCAGGTCTTCTGACTCCAAGACTCTACAACATATACCTACCTAGTACTCGAAGGAATCTCCAAATCCAAGACAGAGTCACAATGAATCATTTTTCCAGCCCACATCTTCATAGGAAAACAGACACGGAGGGCTATGAATGCTCAGGACAGAGTCTGGCCAGGAGTGCCACACGAGAAGCCCTCCAGTCTAGAATGAGTCTGTTGACTAGAGCACGCAGCAGTGCTAGATCCTTACTGGGGCATCCCAACACACCTTGATAGGGATAGGTGCCAACAGATAGCTTTGTTGCCCTCTGCCTGGCATTCCAGGGTAGAGAGGCTCAGGTAGCGTACCAAGAAAGGAACTGATTCAGAAGCAAGCAGCAGTGGTTTTAGACTCTAAAGCTTGCACAGGAATAAACAGTACAAGAATTCCAGTCCAAATGGGATCCTGCAGTTCTGTCACTCTAAACAAGCATAACTTCTCAGCTAGCTGACTTCAGTTGAATTTAGAAGCAGCCTGCTTTTTCTCAGACCTCATTCCAGGTCAGGAACTTGTAGAGCTCAGACGAGGTGGCAGCAATCAGGCTTTGTCCTGTGAACCCTCAAAACTCAAAGGTCCTCAGCCTGATCCAGGAATAATTCAGCACTTACTATCTCAAGCAAGCAGCAGTAAGATAAGCCCAGATCTTCCCTTCAGAAGTGTACAGAGCTAGGCCGTAATACCAGATCCCAAGTGGGATCCCAAGTACGCTGGAAGAATGAGCACACACAAAAAGAATTTCGACATAAAAAGCTCTTAAAGTACTCAACACACAGACTTAGAGGAAAAGAACGACTCAAAGATTTACAGCCAAAGCCATGACTCCAAATTGGACTGGATTTCTTGTAAGAATGGAATCAAAAGTTTAAAAAAGAATTAAACATTTTTGTCAATGACGTAAGAATACCAGAGGAAGAAAACTAAAATAAATAAGAACCATGGAAGAAAGAACTGAGAGGAATTAAGTTTGGCACAAGTGGTATGAAACCTTGCCCAAGCAACAAACTCTTTATACATTATAAGTGGACTAAGTAGAAGCCAATGACTCCATGAGATAAGAAGAAATACAAAGTCAAAAAGCTGGGAAAAAAATGGAAGATGGATTAAAAAGAATAATTTTAAGAACTGACTGCCTAAAAGCTATGACCAAAACCAGAGCCTAGACCAGACACCATATTTCAACAAATCCTACAAGAAAACTGCCCTGAACTCTTGAAACCAGAGGGCAAAACAGGAATAGAATCAACCAGCCACCACCTAAATGAAGCCCCCAAATTAAAGCTCCTAAGAACATCGAATCAAGAAGCCAGAAATCAAGAGTCAGAGTGCCCAGGAACCACACAGTATTCCATGAGATTTAGTGGGACCATCATGAAAGGAGCTTGGAATAAGAAATTTCAGAAGGAAAAAGATACAGGGTTATAACTCAAGAGTAACTTAATCATCAATATTGAGTATAATTCTAGGGTAGAAAAGTGGATCTTTAATAAAACAGAAGACTTCCAGGCATTCCTAATGAAAATGCTTGAGCTATGTAGAAACTTTTAATCTTAAACACAGGAGATAAATAAAAAGGTCAACACAAATGAACAATCGTGAAGTAATAATCAAGGATAAACTTCTGAAATGGGGAGAAATCACTATCAGGGATCTTGGAGTCAAATTAAAAGACTTGAGAAAGTTCTGTTGTGCCCTTATCTTGAAAAAAAATGGAAGGGGACGAGAAATACGCTAAGAGACAAAGGAAATAAAGGTTAATTAAGGTGTGCAAGTAGTCATCTATGCAAACAAGGAGGAGATTGGAATTCGAGTCTGAACCTCACTCTCATCTGAAATTGGGCAAAAAACAAAGTGCTGTACACAGAATGCAAAACATTTATCTTGCCCACGAGGGAAATGATAGAAGGGAGATACGGGGAATTAGTAGGAGAGTACTTTAAGGGAGGGATTATTAAGGATGTGTGAAAATACAGCTTTTGTTGGGATGACAAAAATATAATGGAATATCTTTGTGTTGTAAGAAATAAAGAAGATGCTTCAGAGAAACCCGGGAAAACTTAATGATACAGAGTGAACAGATTTAAGGATGCTGCCCAGTTTCAAATGGAGAGGTGAAAGAGTCAGTGAAAAATGAGAAATTTATTCATTTATTGGCCATAGCTAATGTGGAAATTTATTTTTCTTGACAACATATGTTTGTCCCATAGTTTGTTTTTGTTTCATTCTTAACTGGGAAGGAGAGAGGGAATGTGGATTTTTTGCTGATTATAAAGCTAAGCAATATGTCTGCCTCAAGACTTTTCTGATCCATTAGCTGCTATTCTCCAACAAAATTGCTTTTTATTTTTTTATCCTGTTTGCATTTATTTATGTTCTCCTCTGCTTTATGAGATAGACTGTTTCATTTTTTTCCTCTTTGTATCCAGCCCCTATAATAAATGCTTCTTATGTTCATGAGTCATAATGAATTAAGTGGAGTTTTACTACGAACCTTGAAAAATACATGATGTCACTGGTGAGAATACCTTAGTAGGTGATTTCATGAGTTGTAACCAAAAAATATTAATTACCTGGCAGTCAGCTTTCTGGTGTTGAACCTTTGTGAACTTGGCTAGGCTGATCATCAGATAGATAGCAGGCTTCAGGAATTCATAGTTGTCAAAGGGACTTTTAAAATCCTTTAGACAACCTATATCTGACTAAGAATCCTCTCTACATTTTCCCCCACAAATCATCATCCCAGCTTTATTTGACAGCCTCTACCCAAAGACAATATATCTACCTACTGAGACAGCTCATTTCACATCAGGATAGCTCTGATGGTTAGAATATTTTTGCTCACTTCAGTCTTAGATCTACCTTTCTGCAACTTCTACTCAGGGAACATTGAGGCCAAACAGAAAAAATCTGATCCTTCTCCAAGAAATAGTCCTACTTGATCCCCTAACTTTTCTCCCAGCTAGATATCTCCATGTCTGTATTCTAAACCTCAGAGCTTTTTATCATCCTTTTTACTGTCTTCTGAATACTCCTGCCCACTAATAACATCCAAAAAAAATGTGCTTAGAACATACTGCAGCGGAACTATCATTTGCCATATTCTGAACACTATGCCACTCAAAACACAGCTCAAGATAGCAGTAGCTTTTCTACCTGTCAAGTTATTGTGTTGACTTAGGTTGTGTTTATAATGAAATTCTCGAATTTTTTTTAGGGTCCTGTTGTTCAATCTTTGCATTGAAACCACTGTCTTATCTACACCTCTTCAGTATGTTTCAAATGTGTTCACTCTTTAACACACACATTGCTATTACACTTGTGGAGTACCTCTCACGCGGACTTTTTTAAATGGCTTTCTAAGTCATCTCTCTGTGCCTTTCCCAAAACATAAGTTTGACTAGTTTGCTTTTCCCACTTAAAAAAATCTTCAAAGACTTTGGTTGTATGTAGGATAAAATTAAAGTTCTCATTTTAGCCCCTCTGTGCAGTTTTATTGCATGAGCATGTTGTGCCTATGCACATACTCCAGCTACCTGATTTGAACATATAACTTCTCTAATTTTCTATTTTTATCCTCATTCCCATCCCATGGGAATGCCAACCATCTCACATACTTGGTTCATATTTCCTCTGTGTCTTTTGGTAATATGATATAGTAGAGAGAGACTTGGAATCAGGAAGACCTAGATTCAAATTCATCCTCTGACGTTAACACTCAGAACTTGAGCAAGTGAGCTTCTCCAATCTTTACTTTATTCAGCTCTAAAATGTGGGGTGAAACACTCATCATATCTACCTCGAATGGGATTTGTGATGAAGCTCAAATAAGCCTATATATACACATATATGTGTGTGTGTGTGTGTGTGTGTGTATATATATAGTTCCTTTGAAACAATATTTCTCTTGAAATTCATCTCCCTTCAAGGGCCTATTCAAGTACCATTACTTCCATCAGATCTCCCTAGATTAGTGATTTTTCACTCTTAGTTTCTCCTCTTCCTCCATTGCATTCTGCTTCATCACAGTTACACTTATTTGTGCAAATGTTTTTTCTAACCCCATCATTCTCACCTAGATGATAAGATCTTTAAGAATCAGAGTACTGTTGCTTTTCATTCTTATATCCTCAGTTCATTTGCATATATATTTCCATAATTTGCGTATATATTTGAATTGTATGTAAGTAAAAAGAATAATATATTCACAGTGACCGATCCTATACCTAATGCCTTTACAGTTAGGTAGTCCTTGTCATTACCTATGGCATGACCCTCAAAAAAAACAAGGTAACCTTCATGTCTCAGTGAAGTATCTAATCATGACTTTAGTATAATATGTCTGTTTTTATGACTTGATTATGCCTTTGAGACAATTGGTTTTTATGTACCACCTTTTATTCTACAGGTAATTGATCATAAACTATATAAAAGTCGTACAGAATTTGACAGTGAAATTGACAGTGTCCTTGAAGAGTTCTCCGTTGACCTAGTCTGTCTTGCAGGATTCATGAGAATTTTATCTGGTCCTTTTGTCCAAAAATGGAATGGTAAGCAGCTTATTTATTCAACAACTATCAGCCAACCTAAAAGATAGTCTTTGGTATTAGGTTTTTGTACAATCACTGTGATGGCATTTTATTTCTGTTCAAAGTAATCTAAGCAACTTCTTAAGATTAGAATTTTTTTTATCAAAATCATTCACAGTTAATGCACATCTGTAGACCAGAGTGTTTTACTCATTTTCCCTTGGTCTGCTAAATATTAATGTCTTTTCTAAAATTAGGATAAGTTGAGGGGTTTGTTTTGTTTATATGCTCAGTGATAACTTCTTTTCTACCAAAAATTCATAGAAATGTTTTGAAGTAGTAGGTTTGTCAGGCCTGTTTCTTTAGATTATGTGAGAAGGCTGAATTGAGACAAGTTTATAAGTTTATATTTTTGACACCAATATTCTCATAATGATTAATGGCCTAGAAATCACGAAATCTGCAGCCTCCAAGGTGAGGGTGGGGCGATATTGAGATTGTATTTTATAATAACATTATAGACCTGAATGACTGGAAAGAAGAGCAATGCCTTCAACTGTTAAAAGCAAGTTCAAAAAAGTAGAGGGCTTACTGGAAAGATAGTGAAGTCTGTTTTTGCCATGTTGAAATTGAGATTCCCATGAGAGATCATATTTGAAATGACCATTGGACAGTTTGTCACACAGGACAATTTAAACCCAGAAGAATGAAATGATTTGCATAGAGTCATATAGCTAATTAATTGCAAAACAAAGACTAGAAGCCATATTTCTTTGCTACCAGTCCAATGTACCTTCACCATTGTGTTGCAGCACAAAAAAACTACCTTTTTTTAAAGTTGGGGAAAATAGTAATTAAATATACATTCCCCATGTAGAAAATTTTACTTCTGATTCCCCTCATTTTTATGTACTCCCTAAACATACACACAGCTTCCCAGTGATTTTCTGCTATAGAAAGTTACCTTTCATTTTCGTTACATACCACTTTCCTCCAACTTTCAGAGCCTAGCACAAATACCTGGGCCATAATAGGCACTTAATATTTATTGACTGATTCACTATGTCTCTTCTGCTTGGGACTTGCATCCTTGAGGATGTTATTCCTTAACAGTCGTCACTACCACATCAACCCCAGAGGGATTAGAAAAGGGAGAGGGGGGAAAATCCCCTCCTCCTACCTTCACTGGATATACTTCATATCTGGCTTTTCTCCACAGTGCTGCTTGTGCCTTCTCTCATGCTTTCTGACTTCCTCAACAAGAAGAGAGGAATAGGCATGCTCTTTGTTTCCCATAACTTACAGACCCCCCCCCCACTGTAATAATTATTCAACAGTCTAAAGTTTTCTCCATCTATGTAACTCTATCCATATCCTGATATTAGTTTCCTATTGGCCCTCAGGTCATTCTCCCTGCTTTCTTGAGTTTAGCATGTAGCCCACAGTGTTCCTTTCTACCTGTCTTTTCACTTGGAATGATTTCAGTATATCTTTTGATGTCCCCAAATATCCTGGGTCCCATTTAATTTCTTCAGCATTTCTTCACTATCTATATCTATACCTTCATTTTACCTCAGTCACACAAAGATGAGCACACCTTTCTAATGCTAACACTGTCATCCTTAAGTATTCTATATTTCCACGAGTGTGAGCTCTAAAGTTTTGACACTGATTCCTGAGAGGATTTCTATTCAAATTTTCTCTTTCTAATCCAATTCTTTATCCTCATTGCAACCTTTATTCTTTGTATCCCTCCTCCCAGTCCAAGCCTGTACAACATGCAGCTCACCAAAGGATTTCAGACAGCCCTCCTGAAAATGGATGTAAAGCCAGCCTGCACAGCATACCGCCCATGGACCATATGTTATGCGGGCTGGCCTTACTTCCTCTTTTAGAAACCTTGACCCTGTAGTTAACCAGTTTTCCTATATATTCTGCTCTCTTGAATTCCTTGTCACCCACAGTTTATCTCCTGTGTACATCCTGCACTGTTGAAAGAAATCACCTTACTTCCAACTGTGTTGTCAGGTACGTTAGGTTTGTATTACTTGTTCTCAGCTGGGCTGTAACTGCTGAATGGCAGTTCTTCCTTTTTGCTAGTTGGCTTTCTATTCTCCTTCCCATGGTGCTGGTTCTAAATCTTATTGCCGTACAAACCTCCTATGCTACGCAGCCAGAGCAGAGGACCTCATCTCTTACTTTTCCAAGGAAAAGAGAAGAGAGCCTTCTTGGGGTTGCTCCTCTCCCCATCCCCATCCTTTCCTTTGTTCCAGGCTGGAGCAGAAAGATGACCTTCCTTGTCAATGTGGCAAATGCCACTCCTTGTGCATTCTCTCAGTGCTTGCTTTTTGATTACCTTCCCTCTCCCATCGCAGGTATCGCCTTGTGTGCTAATTCCTGCTGCAAACAAACACGCCTGGGTCTTTCCATGCTTTAAGATCACACTGACCTGCCATTTCATGGAGCAGTCCTCCTAGAGCCCTTTCATAAGCAGCCTCCCAGAAAAACTTCCCAATCAATTCTCAGTCTGGTTTTCAGCCTCATCACTCAATTAAAACTGCTCCATTCAAAGTCACACAGTATCTCGTAAATGCTAGTCTGGTGTCAGCTCTTGCCCTTCTTGACCTCTTCAGCTTTTGACAGTGTTTTCTTCTATGTAACTACTCATAAAGTTAACCCATGTTGGATCTTTATCTATATCCTTCCTCCCACCACCTCACTAAACTCTATTTTCATCATCTCCTCATTTCTTTTAATTGTCCTCTTTGCAGGGACTCCTAAATCTGCATGTCCAACCCAATTCTCTCTCGAGCTCTAGGCCCACAGTACAACTTATTGAGTATCTCCTACTAAATATCCCTTAGACATCTCAAAATTATTGTTCCCCAAATAGAAGCAAATATCTTTGAACCTACAACTGTTCGTCTTCCTTCAAACTTCCCTATTTTTGTTGAAACCCCTCCCCTCATCCCTGCCGTTCCAATCACTCAGTCATCCTGGACTTTTCCTTCTTATATCTGATCATTTGTCAAGTCTTGCCACTTGTATTTCCATAACCTCTTTTGCATTTCTCCCATTCTTAGCAACACCCCTGTAAATCCAGGCTCTCATCACACCTCAGCTTCCCAATCCATATTCTTGCTCCTAGTCTCTCCACTTGCCAAACCGTCCACCCTGATGCCAAAATAATATTCTTAAAAGACATTTCACCCATGTTATTCTACGGTTCAAGAATCTCCTGTAGTTTTCCTCTTGCCCTAGGATAAATTATAAACTCCACAGCTTGAAATTTATGGTCTTACTCTATGTAAATCTACATTTCTAGGCTTATTTCATTTTGTCCCGTCATGTACTCAGTGTTACAGCCAAACTGGCCTACTTACCATGCCTTGAACTCGGAAGTTCATCCACCCACCTACCTAACACTTCCATATCTTTACACAGGCTCTAGTCTCTGCCCACCTAGGTAGCTAGGTGGGACAGTGGGTAGAACCCTGCACTTGAAGTCAGGAAGACTTCATATGGAGCCTCATACACATACTAGCTGTGTGACTCTGGATAAGTCTCTTAATCTCTGTATTCTTCAATTTCCTGTACCTTGCAAGGTGTGAGGATTGAATGCAATAATATTTGAAAAGTACTTAGCATAATACCTGACACATAGTTGGTGCTTCATAAATGCTTATTTTCCCTTCCCCCTCTTCCTCTTAAAATACCTAGCATCCTTCAAGGATCAGCTCTTTTGTGGCCTCATGTGGGAAGCCTCCTCTGAATTCCCATAGTCTTATTTGTCTCCTCAAATAGAGAGAGAGAGAGACTGTGTGTGTGTGTTTAATAAACATTTACTTGTTTACATGTTGCAACTCCTCCTCTATAAGAGTACAAGTTCCTTGATTATTGAAATTTGTTCAGTGACTAAAAGCTGTAGCACTATTAACATTAGATCTGTACAATACTCAAGTTATAATATGTATTAAATAGGTCCTTAGCAAAAGTTGTAACTAATATAAAATCATCCTACACCTGATCTATGTCAGTAGTACAGTGTGGGAGCATAGGAGGTCTAAATTCTAACCACAGTTTTTTGTCTTCTTTTAATTTCCAGGTAAAATACTCAACATCCACCCGTCATTGCTCCCTTCTTTTAAGGGTTCAAATGCCCATGAGCAGGTTCTTGAAGCTGGAGTGAGAATCACTGGCTGTACAGTACACTTTGTGGCTGTAAGTGTCTTTTCTAAAAAATGGACTCCTTTAAGCTTCTGTAGATAATATGTATTGGCTAAGTTGGCTTTGGGTATATTGAAAACATTTTTTCTTTTTGCAGGAACAAGTGGATTCTGGACAAATTATTGTTCAAGAGGCTGTCCCAGTAATGAGAGGTGATAGTGTTGCCACTTTATCAGAAAGAGTAAAAATAGCAGAGCATAAAGCATTTCCTGCTGCTTTACAGATGGTGGCCAGTGGTGCGGTAAAACTTGGAGAAAATGGAAAGATTTGTTGGAGTAAAGAGGAATAAAACGCCATAAATTTAGGGTGAAAGAATTTGTATTTATCTATCAAGTGTGGTCATTTCTATTATCTGACATGTATGCAAAATACTAGCTAACAGAGGAACAACCATTAGACCCTCTGTTTGTTAAAAAAAAAAAAAAAAACGCTTCCTTACTGACAGACTTCCTCATAAGATTAATTATTGCCTCTATGTAAATACTAATAGCAGCTCTTTTTGTGGTGACAAAGAATTGGAAATTGAGGGGATACCCATCCATTGGGGAATAGCTGAACAAGATGTGCTGTAAGAGCAGGATGGTTTCAGAAAATCCTGGGAAGATTTAATGTAAAGTGAAGTGAGCAAAACCAGGAGAACACTGTACACAGTACCAACAATATTGCACAGGTACAAATGACTTAAATACTCTGAGATAAGACAGTTCTGAAGGATACAGGATGAAAAATGGTATCCACTTCCGGAGAAAGAACTAGTGGAGACTAAAGTTGAAACATGCTTTTTTTTACTTTTCTATTTTTCTTGGTTTTTTGACTTTTTAGTTTTTAGTCTATTTTCTTTCACAAGATGGCTAATATAGAAATGTTTTGCAGTACTTCATATGTATAAGTGAAATCAAATTGCTTGCCTCCTCAAGGGAAAATTTGTAACTCAAAATTTTTTTAATGATTGTTAAAAAAAAATTTATTACATGTTATTGGGAAATATTTAACAAAATAAAAATATTTAAAAAGAAAATGAAAACAATAAAAAATAAAAGATTAATATACCATGAAGACTAGTGTGTTGCTGAGAAATCTGCCTTCTTTCCACCTAATACCAAACTTAAATATACAAATAACCCTGTCTTACATCTCACATGATTGCCCAAGCTTTAACTAGGGGGTTGTCTTTTCATTCCTGGTGAGACAAGGTGTCAATTCCTCCATCAAACAGGACTTTACCATGACCCCCTACTTCTTTGTCTTTCATCTTCTTCTTTTCATCTTTTGTCCCTCTGAGCTTTATCACTTGTCATTCTTTAAATATTTCCTTTATTCAGCAAACTAGACAGGTTAATGTGTTTATTTAAATTGCAGTTCTTCCTCAAACTGTATGGGTACTGCTTTAAATTTCTGCCTCATTAACTTTTCCCTCTTTATTCTTTATTTTGGAGGTTGTAATCATTCTTAGGTAACATCCAATTTCAGAAGGAAACTTTAAGCTTCTTGTGTCCCACTAAACAGTAGCATACAACTTTCTGACATCTACCTATTTTGACGTCATAATTATCCAAAAGACTATAAAACCAGTAAGTTGTCTTCAGTCCAAACCCAGGTTTTGACTCCTATAAATAGTATTTTTTCAGAGCTTTAAAGTGTTACCAAGTGCATTACATTTTGTTACCTAGGTGCTTTTATCTCCTTTTACAGATGAGAAAGCTGACTAAGAGAGGTTAAATGACTTAACCGGGGTCATACTAGGTATGTTTGTGTGTAAGGCACTAAACTCATGTCTTCCTGACTCAAGCCCCACTCTCTATGCACTGGGACAGCTTTATACATATGCACATGTGCATATGCACTACACAGACCTATGTGTGTGTATAATATCTCCCAAAAGTCTTAGTGTAGTTCTAAGCTATTAAAAAGCTAGCTTCCAAGCTTAATAGTTAAGAATGGAAGTTCCTAAGCTTATTTGCCCTCTTTTCAAAAAAAAAAAAATTATTCAGTATCCCCCCCCAATCTTTAACAGTTTATTTTTTAATTTGCATCATTTCCAAAAAACATAATTTTTTTTAAAATAATTGGATAATAAATGGTTGTTTTTAGATTATTTTAATTAAATATTAAATTTGATAATTTATTGTAAATTTGTGGGGTTTTTACAGCATTGAGATTTTCATGATGCAATACTGCATCATGTAACCATATATGTTGTAAACAAGTCATTACATGCACATATTCTAGCCCATACATGCTGAACATTCCCACGACATGTCACTGCTGGCCTGCCAACACTTGCTTGTTAAAACCTGTAGGCAGACTTGATCACTGATTGGTTATAACTTGCATTTTGTGTGTTTATTTGGAAAATAATGTAATCACTATGACTTTAACTGTGTTACAAGACAAATGAAATATGTATGAATGATTTTTCAGAATTTTCTTATGCTTCCACTGCCCCCTATTTTTATTCAACACTCCCCAATTGCACCAAAGGCTACTACCCACCCACCCTATCCCCAACCATCATTCAGTACCCCTCACTGGGCTGTATCACCCACTTTGAGAACCTCTGCTGAGACTACTGTGGGACTCTCTTTGTGGACCTTTGTACTACCTGAAGTCAAAAGACTATTATCAACTCCTACCTAAGGCAACTGATTTTTGGGAAAGTTCATAACCCTCAGGGCAAGACCTTGTGAGTCTGTTACAGTATTTTCTTGTGTACAACCTACAGTATTCACCTGTTCTCCGAAACATTTAAACTATTGCATGCTTGGAGTTCAGTTCTCAATTTAAACCAAAGGAAAGCTTATTCTCACTCCATAGGATGTGACTGAGCAACAAAGCTGGAAAAGGAATCAGGTACGTGAGTTCAAATTATTGTGATAGTGATCTTTTCCTAATTTGTTACACCTAAAGGCAAGAGTATGATAATTGGATAGAACAAAACATTTTCGAGTCCTCGCTGAGCTTCCGCGCAGTCAGAGGTCCCGATCAGCGCGCCCGGCTGCCCGGACTCGAGGACCCCCCCCCCCCGGGGAGCGGACTCTGAGGCGGCCTCTGCGCGCGCAGGTTCCCCCCTCCCCCGCTACAATGTTGGGCTCCCTGAAGGGGCAGGTGTGCGTGGTGACGGGAGCCTCCAGGGGCATCGGCCGGGGCATTGCCCTGCAGCTATGCGAGGCAGGAGCCACCGTCTACATCACAGGCCGAAAACGGGACACCCTGCAGGCCGCTGCCTCGGAGGCACAATCCAGAGGGGGTCGATGTGTGCCCGTGGTTTGTGATTCAGCCCAGGAAGATGAGGTGCGAAGCCTGTTTGAAAGAGTGGATAGAGAACAAGATGGGAGGTTGGATATACGCGTCAACAATGCCTACGCTGGGGTCCAGAGCGTCCTCTCCCATATGAAGAAGCCCTTCTGGGAATGCCCAGCCTCTCTGTGGGATGACATCAATAATGTAGGACTCCGAGGCCACTATTTATGCTCAGTGTATGGAGCCCGGCTCATGGTGCCTGCTCGTCGAGGGCTCATCGTGGTCATCTCCTCAATGGGTGGGCTGCAGTATTTATTCAGCGTACCCTACGGTGTGGGTAAAGCAGCGTGTGATAGGTTGGCTGCAGATTGTGTCCAGGAGCTACGACACCACGGTGTTGCCTACGTGTCTCTTTGGCCAGGGTTGGTGAAGACCGAGATAGTGGTGGAACACATGAACAAGGAAGAGGACCCCTTTGTACATCAGATGAAAGAACATTTTCTAGCTGGGGAGACCACAGAATTGAGTGGCAAATGTGTGGTGGCCCTGGCAACAGATCCTGATATCCTACAACTGAGTGGTCGAATTCTGCCATCCTGTGATCTGGCTCGAAGATACGGCTTTAAGGATGTGGATGGGCGTCCTTCGCTGACTTCCTATCCCTGCGATCAGCACTTTCTCAGGCTCCCAGACTGGCCTGGCTGGCCCCTTACATGCCCAGCTTCCTCTGTATGCCCAAGTGGATTTTGAGTCTTTATTCCAGTAAGTTCTGATCTTACCAGCCAGCCAACATGAAGGGGCGAGACTTCCTGTCTTCCCAAACTTGGCACAACTGCTTTCTACTCTGCCAAAATCATCAGCCATGGATCAAGGAGTGATTGGACTTATCTGAATAAGGAAAGTTCCTATTTTCTCACATACCTGGACTCTTGAGCACCCCCACCTTTAGGTGAAGACCTCAGCTAGGTCCTTCACTGTATCATCTATTCTCCACACGAAGCAGGGGGCGTCCTGGTGAGAAAAGCTTTTGGGATGTGGCACAAATTCTGGTCTTACCTGAAACAATGACTGGCTTTGGGATTCTTGGGAGCTCTAATACCACTGGTGCTTTGGCTTTGATTTTTTGTTTCCTGTACCTTGTTTTACCTTATAATGGAAAAGTTGCCTGGGGTAAATAAAGAACTCAGTTCAGTTATTAATATACAAATAAAAAAAAAAAGAACAAAACATTTTCATACATGCAGAGGTCCCCCAAAATGTAGCTTGAGTTTAAAGATATTTTATTTGTGGATTTTGGGATTTTTTTTTAATAAGACATAAAAATTTTGCAGACTGATCAGATACCTACTTCTACAAAAAAACCTGAAATTCATAACATAAAATAATCAATAAATGTAATGAAAAACTACAGTGATTTCCTCCACCCCAGAACTGCACAGAAAGTCAGCCAAAAGCCCATAACTAATAAGGAAGGAAGTCACCAACAAAGATAGTGTCAGCCTAGTTGACAAAGCTGGTAGACTTAGTATAATCAGATCCATTGTATGCTGCAAGGGTTTGTGTCTGGATGCAGCAAAAGCAGATGGCTCCCTTCAGAAGGCCCCCAAATGGGGACCTTGGAAGGCCTGGGGAAATGGCAACAACCAGTATAGCTTGGCAGCACTCAGACCTGAACACTCCAAGCCCAGGGGTTTCAAGATTATTAGCACTCACTCTTGAGATGCCATGGAGGTCCCTGTACTCTGAACCTCAGAGATCCCAGGGAACCTAACCCTGGGAGGAGAAGATCCATGCAGGAGCTCAGATGGACCCAGGTCAAGACCAAATATGAAATGTGTGAGGAAACAAAAATCTGATCTTCTGAGCACAGGCCTCCCTGTCTTAAATCTAATTCACTTGCATGCCATGGCATAGTGTCATGGTCCTCTTTGAGAACTAAGGATAAACACCTCTGAGTAGAAAGAAGGAGCCTAGGAGCTGCCTCTTTTCTTTTCCTTCTTTCTTCCCATTCCTTCTGTTCACATAGGATATCATACATTTATTTACCTGCTGGCACTCAGCCCAAAGGAATGTAAATTTTGATCCCTGAAACCTTTTCTTCTTAAAAACCATGCCTTAGATCCAAATCACTCTGGCTTCTCATTGATTGCCCAACGATAGGTCTCAGGCCAAGCCCCACTTGGTCATCCTCCAGACCTGATTGGTTCAGTGAATCTAAATATCAATTATTTCTGTTTGGCCGGAAACCCTGCAGTTCTTTTCCTCTCAGACTGATTTTTTTTTTTTGACTAGGTAAAGAGGCCATTTTCTGCCTCGTTTCTTACTAGCCTTAACCTTTGAATGGGTGTTACCTCTGCCAGACTGACACCTGGGACAGATCTTAACTTTAAAAGGCCAAGGTCTCTTGCTGCATCCAGGGCCATTTCCAGCCTTCCTGATCTATATCTCACCACTGGACGCAAGTGGCTTGGGAAGATAAAGTGAGGCTGGTGACTTTACACAGACCCCCCTCACTTAAATCCAGTTTACTGGAATGTCATGGTATCACCTCCCTGATGTCATGGTCCTCTTCAAGAAAGGACAAAACAATAACAGTTTATTAAGCAGTGCATGGCAATTGCTTAACAAAGCAGGACCAGGTTCCTTCTTTAGCTTAGAACTGGATCCTGACTACAGGAGAAACAAACTTTTATGTATTAAAAACAATCAAATAAGAAAAGTTAATGTTCCCAGTGCTCTTATACCTTACCCTCTAACATATACTCGTCCATCCAGTGACACTATCCTCTTGGCTGTTCCACGAACAAGATACTTTCAGTTCTAGACATTCTTTCTGGCTGTCCATCATCCCCCTCCTCCACTGACTTAAAGGAAGCCATCTCCCTGGCTTCTTTTAAGTCTCAACTAAGATCCCACTTTCTACAGAAAGCCTTCCCCAACCTCTCCTAAATCCAGTGCTTTTCCTTTTAGTTATTTCCTATTTATCCTGTATGTAGCTTG